>OZ004683.1:12956604-12977733 GCA_963924505.1 Agonopterix alstromeriana
GTCAAATTGAGCAAATTTCTCTATGGGACCAACATCGCAATCACGAAAAAAAAATCAACTGCTCCATACAAAACTGCAAACCTACTTTAGCCAAATGTATGGGACAGCTGATTTTTTTTCGCGATTTCGATGTTAGTCCCATAGTGAAATTTATTCAGTTTGATGGTCTGATCATTCCCTTGAAAAGGTGTCAGCATATTAAGTTGGACCCTGTATATGGTCTACGGAAATAAAGGTAAAAATCACAAAATGTGTTTCTTTAAATAATAAAGAGGGAAAAAATAAACAAACAGGTGCCAGCGCATCTTTTAAAGGAATTTTCCATTATTTAAAAATTTGAGCGAAAATTTGAAACTTTTTATATCCCTTGGACTTGGTCTTTAAAAAAAGGCAAGCACAGTCTTGACATGATCTTGCATACTTCTCTATGGAACGATGAAAATGCCATTTGCTAAGTTTTTAAGGAAGTAAATTAAAAAAAAAGAAAAAAAACGCTCATTGAGTCTTGATGGTGACAATAAGTGTCGGCATTTACAAGCGTGTATGTGTATGTATGTACAGAGCGAGTACTGTGACGGGGAGGCGGACTGTGCGGACGGGTCGGACGAGCCCCCCGGCTGCTCCCCCCGCCCCCCCACGGACACCACGCCCCCGCCCCCGACATCACCCTCACTCTCACCCTCACCCTCGTCGCCACCCGCCGGCGCCGGCGCAGAGACCAACGTCGAGCCGCAGGTATGTGTGTGAGAACAGACCGCCAGAGAAGCCAGAGGCTGAGAAATACGTTAATTTTTTTGGAAATGACAATTACAGCGTTACTCAGGGAGCATTTACTGCTTTTTACTGCGGACTATTGGAGGGACCACGAAGGGTCTACCGAGCCAAATGAATGAACTTAAGCAACCGACCCAGGGGCACCCAGAGAGGTACGGACCTCGGCATAGGACGTTGCTAGGGCTATAATACGTAGGCCCGATGCACCGAAGCGTCCCACCTGGACCCTCGTGGAATTGGGCACCGCGGTCGATTTACCCTCCCACCCGGCACCCTAGAGGTCAGGGGGCCTAGGCAAAATGCACACGCTACTTATTCTACAAACGTCAACGCCGCAACGTGCTAAACAGAATGACAGAATGCTAGACAATGTCACAAATTATCGACGAAAAATGAAACGCTCACTGTCGAAAGCAACTGTCAGAAACTGCATGTTGTCTAGGCCTTTTCTATTCGTTTTCGTTCTTTTCTACAATCCCATAAATTTTTTATGTTTTCTACTGTCGTTAACGCTAATCGAAAGGTACTTTGTCTAGGCCCCCAGGAATTCTAAGGTACATAAGTATACTTATGTTTTTTTTCTACCGCAAACCATGAAATGCTCGTACTATTGATGCGATTTTCAAACAAATACAATCATAATGTTTTTAAGAGAAGAGCTAATAGGCATTTTCTGGGTGGGCGCGTTACATTCTTGGCTCAATTTATTTTGATTTATTCCTTTTGTAGTGCTGTGGAACCTTGCTTTTTTAAAATTTTTCATGATTCTAGATCGGGAAGTACTCTATAGGTTTCGATGAGTGAGCTCGCGAGCATAAAAATATGTGACATAAATGTTGATTGCGTCGAAGAAGAAGCTTGAATTTTGACACCTCCAAGGCATCGTATTTGATATAAATTTCAACTTGATACCTCTACCCGTTCCTAACAAAAAGGGTCTTGAAAGACGGACAGCAAAGTGATCTTACAAGACTACAAATTGTTCATTTGAAGGTAGGGAATTCTTATAAACATGGAATCCCTATGCGTTTTTGATGTATGTACGTAACTCGTGTATCGGTATGTATCGGGCAGGACCCGCTGTGCGGGGCGCGGGGCGCGGTGCGGTGCTTGGGGCGGTGCGTGGCGCGGGAGCACGTGTGTGACGGCAGGGACCACTGCGGCGACGGCGGCGGCGGCGGCGCCGGCACCGACGAGGACCCCCACCTCTGCGGTCTGTACCACCGTCACTACACTCACTCATTATACAGAATCCTTCTTAAAATGCTGACAGTTTTTTAAGGGGATGACCAGACCATCAAACTGAATAACTTTCTCTCAAGGACTCTCGAAAATCGCGAAAAATAAATTGATGTTCCATACTAAACTATAAATCTACTCGAGCTCGATAAATGGTACAGCTGTTTTATTTTCGCGATTTCGATGTTGGTCCCACAGTGATAGTTGTTCAGTTTAATGGTCTAAACCACCCCCTGAAATGTTTATATGTATTTTTGTAACACCTTGTATAGATGTGGTGAAACAGGCCCCCCGTATCGTATCACCGTACAGAAGAAGTAATCACTATATAATAATTCCACAGCGTCGTACACGCGCGTGATGGCGCAAGGGTTGTCGCGCGCAGTAGCAGCGCGCTCGGATTGCGCGCGCGGACTGTGGCAGTGCGGCAACGGCGCCTGCGTGCCGCTCGCCGCGCTGTGCGACGGCGCCGACGACTGCGGCGACTACACCGACGAGCAGCGCTGCAGTACGTATGCGTAGTCTAGTGGCCTAGCCCTCACCGTCACATAGTGCAGCCACAGTGCGGCAACGGCGCCTGCGTGCCGCTCGCCGCGCTGTGCGACGGCGCCGACGACTGCGGCGACTACACCGACGAGCAGCGCTGCAGTACGTATGCGTAGTCTAGTGGCCTAGCCCTCACCGTCACATAGTGCAGCCACAGTGCGGCAACGGCGCCTGCGTGCCGCTCGCCGCGCTGTGCGACGGCGCCGACGACTGCGGCGACTACACCGACGAGCAGCGCTGCAGTACGTATGCGTAGTCTAGTGGCCTAGCCCTCACCGTCACATAGTGCAGCCACAGTGCGGTCTTGAACCGAAACGATCTTGACCCTTTCAGAGCTGCCTTACTTCTACTAAACTACGCCATTTCAGTAGGTATATACCTATTTTTGACTGATTTTTCTTTCATTATGTCACTGTGGTGCTTTCTAATCAAAGGAAATTGATTGCATTGATTGAAAGTACATATAATACAGATTTTTTCCAATATTTAGGCTGTCCTTTGAATACAAGTTTCATATGTATTTTATAGAAAAATAAGAGATACTTTACAACAAATGAAGCCGAGATGTTGAAGATCAGCTATATTTGCCATTAATTTGTATGTATTACGAGAAGATAGCTTCTAAAAAGCATCAAAATGTGTCTCGGCCCTACGTTTACCTAGGGAAAGCCGAGCGTGGTTTGCTAACGGTCTCCCCCGCCCCGCCCCGCAGACGTGAACGAGTGCTTGACGCAGAACGGTGAGTGCGCGCACAACTGCACGGAGCTGGCGGTGGGGCACGCGTGCTGGTGCCGCGCGGGGTGGCGGCTGCGCGGCGCCGGCGCCTGCGCCGACGTCGACGAGTGCGCCGAGGACGAGCCCTGCGAACACTCCTGCAGGTACCCTATGTCTACATATAGACAAAGTATCTTTATGTATGAAACATTAAAATGTATGGACTTGACGTATGGTGACGAAAGCCAACGTCAAAATGTTTCGACCGCTAATGTCCAATCCATACATTCTGTCATTTTCTACTAGCGTCAACGCCAATAGAATGTCACTTTGACTACCATGGTCCAGTCATTTTACGGAGTATTGTTAGGAGGGGTGGGGAATAATGAATGGTACTTTTAAACTGTAACCGGTACCATTTAGTGACGAAAAGACCGACCGAATTCTATTACTTCTCCCTCTACGATTCGTAATTACGTTGAAGTCATTCCGTTCGTCAAAATTTATCGGCGAATTATGATTTTTACTTTAGTCAAATCTCTCGTAGTAACTTGTTAATCATAGACCAAAACGGCTCCCGTCGACGGAAGCCGTGTTGCTAAATGAAGAAATCAAAAGTATCTTCTTTTCGTAGACTCTAAAATGTTTGGCGACGGGCTCACTCCCCGTCACACTAGACAGAGTTTCGGCACTAACAGTGAAACGTGGATGTTGTGAGGTTTCACAATACAGGGAATATAGTCGTGAGCATGCTAAAATGTTTAAGAGGATAGGTTACTTTTCTGACTGTATACATATTTTTCCGATCCGCCCCACCCATACACTCCACCAACTAGAGTGCGAAAGAGACAACTGGAGCTCGGACCAATTGTAATTTATGTAGTAAAATCGACGAAAACAGCATTTCGTATTCCCCTGTTTCCTGCTCCAAAACTAAACCGATTTAAATAATTCTTTCAAGAATAATATGAGAAAGACTTTGGCTATGTCTGTATGTATTGCTTTTTTTATTTATATTCGTCAAATTTGTTTGCTGGATGTCTGAAAACGGGCGGTAAAATTTGTCATTTTCGAAGGTCCCTAGTTCATACAGTAATTAATTAATGCAAATAAAAAACCTATGAACTGAAAAGAGAAAAACAAGCTCTATAATCACTAATAAGCTATAACAGCTTTATTTGAGCTAATATAATTTGAATGTTATTAGGTAGGTATCGCAAACGGGGACACACACGATTTTTGGTTGGTTATTGGTTTGTCCCCGCCTGCAATACCTACCTAATAGCATTCAAATTATATTAGCTCAAATAAAGCTGTTATAGCTTATTAGTGATTATAGAGCTTGTTTTTCTCTTTTCAGTTCATAGGTTTTTTATGCAGTCGGGTTTTTTGTTTATCTTAATAATTTAGATTATTTCATACTTTTTAGTCTTGTGTCGAAACGGTAACATAAAAGTACTATAATATACATATTTTTGGAATCGTCAGACCATTAGCTTTCATTTGATACCCATATTGTAATTTTAATGAAAAAAAAATTTTTTATTCTCCCTCTGTTTTTTATTTCGCAGACGCCATATTAAAATAATGTAGCCTATGTCACTCTTACAATTTTTACGAATCTAATGACACCTCAAACGTAAAAATCCATCAAGCCGTTTAGGCTGTAGGCCGTGCCAAAGAAATAGACATACAAACATACATACATACATACATACATACGCTCGAAAAACATAACCCTCCTTCTGGCGCAGTCGGGTAAAAAGCAAAACATAGGGACATAGCAGAGGTAACATAGATTGTATGGTAAAAAACGTTTTGCTCTAATGTCATTATCCAGGGAGGAAACAGGGGAATACGTTTGTATGGAAAAAACGTTACTCGCCTATCCTCTTAATGATAATAAATAGTAATATGATAGTACTGTGTGGCAGGAACACGGTGGGCAGCTTCGCGTGCTCGTGCGCTGACGGGTACAAGCTGATGTCGGACGGGGCCAGCTGCGCCACCACCTCGCGTGAGTTATACGTCTGTTTGTGTTGTGGGCTGATCAGTGATCAGTGATCAGGCCTGGCATGCCATCTTAACTATATCTGATAAGCAAATATTTTTTCATCCCCCCATCTCGGAAAGAGTATTTTTACTCTTCGATATCTGAGTGCCAAAGCGTTTTTATCCACTAGAGGATAAAGTAAATTGAATTTAGAACATCGTGTGCAATAAGTTTGTGAATTCAAAACATCATTAAACCTATTTGCTCTTCCCTCCATCGTGCCGAATTTATCATAGCTTTTTTTTTCATTTATTCATTTCCCCGGTGAGGTGGGATGAAAAGTTACGTGTTTCACTCGAGTGCAAAGATTTGTCACCTCGTGCTCTTTTGATTCCCTCGCTAACGATCAGGATTCTAATTTTTGATCACTCGCTGCGCTCGGGATTCAATTTTAGAATCCTTCGCTTGCTCGGTCATCAAAATTGAGCACGCGGTTAAATAGCAACTTTGCACTCTTGTATAACAAATAACTATTATAGTTTAAAGGAGTTTTTTGATGAGCATTAATATATAATAATAATGCTAGGTACCTGAAACATAATTATTACAGACGACATAGAGTATTATATTACTTGAAAGATTTTTTGTTGTGATTGTACTATTATTTTTATTGTTATGTATAATGTAAATTCTTACTTTTAAGGAAATAATGTATATATATATTATTTGTCAAAGAGTTTTTTGCAGTGGCTAGACAGGGTTTCACATAGGACCATAACTGTATTTGTAACATCTGTAAAACTTGTGAATGCAATAAATGATTATGATTATTTTATAAAACTGTAACAGAAGTGTGTCATGATGTCAGTAAAGTCTATCAAACAAAAAAAGTTTCATCAAAATCGGTTCAGTAGTTTTTGCGTGATGCTGTTACAAACATACAAACAGACAGACAAAAATTCTATAAAGGTTGATTTGGAGTCCGGGATACCTAAAAACTATATAGTAATCTTTTTCATATTAATATCTTCAATGTTCAGACACACTTCTGTTACAGTTTTTATTTTATTTCTCAAGGGTCGCTAACAAAGTGAACACAATATTGGAATAAATTGGTGGTCGGGACGATTACCTCGTTCTTCGTCAAATATCTGCTTCGGGACTATAATGTCTGCTCAGTATTTGTTCTGTGTAGCAAAACAACATTATACTTTTATTTGCCACCAGCGGTGCAAGCGTCGTTGATCTTCACGAACCGCTACTACATCCGGCGCACGTCGCCCATCGACGAGCACGAGCACGTCGAGCACGGGCTCGAGCACGAGCACGCGAGCCACGAGCACGGCACGAGCCTGCTCGTGCACAACCTGACGAACGCGGTGGCGCTGGACATGGAGTGGGAGGGCGGCTGTCTGTACTGGAGTGACGTCACCCGGCTCGGTAGCTCAATAAAGCGCGTGTGTCGCCGCGACCCCTCCGCATCACCCTCCTCTGACAACTACCAGGTCTGTATATAATACAACAAGTAGTGACAACTGTGTAGATGTCGGTCGTAGTCTGATCGTAGAATTAGCCAAATCGTGATATTCCACCATTTTGTGATGTGACCAGCTATATCATGATGTGACTTAGAAAACGACGGTCGGATCGACGAGATTAAACTACTTGTAAAGGTGTAAGTGGCGTAAATGGCGCAAGATGGCGTCGTCACAACAAATTGTATATTCTGTTAAAAATAACTGTAACAATGCAGTGATTGCAGAGAAAAATGCATTTTTGTAACATTAAAGAGTATAAATCTTAACTATTATAAAATTGTAACAGAAGTGTGTCTGTACATTGAAGATATTTACATGAAAAAGATTACGATATGATTTTTAGGTATCCCGGACTCCAAATCAACCTTTTTTAGAATGTGTGTCTGTTTGTTTGTATGTTTGTAACAGCATGACGCAAAAACTACTGAACCGATTTTGATGAAACTTTTTTTGTTTGATAGCTTACGACCTGACTTAAAATCTGGTATATAATTAGTGCGGATGAAGTCACGGGTGAACTATATTAACGTATGTTGTGTGTCACGGACACAGCTGGTGCAGGGGGCGACGCTGCTGAACCCGGACGGGCTGGCGGTGGACTGGGTGGGGCGCAACGTGTACTGGTGCGACAAGGGCACGGACACGGTGGAGGTGTCGCGCCTGGACGGCCAGCACCGCCGCGTGCTGCTGCGCGGCGGCCTCGCCGAGCCCCGCGCGCTCGCGCTCCACCCTGCTGGCGGGTACGTACTCTCACTCTCACTCTCACTCTCACTCTCACTCTCCTGTCGCCCCATCTATCTCCACAAACAAGGGCACGGACACGGTGGAGGTGTCGCGCCTGGACGGCCAGCACCGCCGCGTGCTGCTGCGCGGCGGCCTCGCCGAGCCCCGCGCGCTCGCGCTCCACCCTGCTGGCGGGTACGTACTCTCACTCTCACTCTCACTCTCACTCTCACTCTCCTGTCGCCCCATCTATCTCCACAAACAAGGGCACGGACACGGTGGAGGTGTCGCGCCTGGACGGCCAGCACCGCCGCGTGCTGCTGCGCGGCGGCCTCGCCGAGCCCCGCGCGCTCGCGCTCCACCCTGCTGGCGGGTACGTACTCTCACTCTCACTCTCACTCTCACTCTCACTCTCACTCTCCTGTCGCCCCATCTATCTCCACAAACAAGGGCACGGACACGGTGGAGGTGTCGCGCCTGGACGGCCAGCACCGCCGCGTGCTGCTGCGCGGCGGCCTCGCCGAGCCCCGCGCGCTCGCGCTCCACCCTGCTGGCGGGTACGTACTCTCACTCTCACTCTCACTCTCACTCTCCTGTCGCCCCATCTATCTCCACAAACAAGGGCACGGACACGGTGGAGGTGTCGCGCCTGGACGGCCAGCACCGCCGCGTGCTGCTGCGCTGCCGCCTCGCCGAGCCCCGCGCGCTCGCGCTCCACCCCGCCGGCGGGTACGTACTCTCACTCTCACTCTCCTGTCGCCCCATCTATCTCCACAAACAAGGGCACGGACACGGTGGAGGTGTCGCGCCTGGACGGCCAGCACCGCCGCGTGCTGCTGCGCGGCGGCCTCGCCGAGCCCCGCGCGCTCGCGCTCCACCCTGCTGGCGGGTACGTACTCTCACTCTCACTCTCACTCTCACTCTCACTCTCCTGTCGCCCCATCTATCTCCACAAACAAGGGCACGGACACGGTGGAGGTGTCGCGCCTGGACGGCCAGCACCGCCGCGTGCTGCTGCGCTGCCGCCTCGCCGAGCCCCGCGCGCTCGCGCTCCACCCCGCCGGCGGGTACGTACTCTCACTCTCACTCTCCTGTCGCCCCATCTATCTCCACAAACAAGGGCACGGACACGGTGGAGGTGTCGCGCCTGGACGGCCAGCACCGCCGCGTGCTGCTGCGCGGCGGCCTCGCCGAGCCCCGCGCGCTCGCGCTCCACCCTGCTGGCGGGTACGTACTCTCACTCTCACTCTCACTCTCACTCTCACTCTCCTGTCGCCCCATCTATCTCCACAAACAAGGGCACGGACACGGTGGAGGTGTCGCGCCTGGACGGCCAGCACCGCCGCGTGCTGCTGCGCTGCCGCCTCGCCGAGCCCCGCGCGCTCGCGCTCCACCCCGCCGGCGGGTACGTACTCTCACTCTCACTCTCCTGTCGCCCCATCTATCTCCACAAACGAAACTAACTAGGTTCTTTTATCTGATCCTGGAGTGCAACTCTCTAAGGTAACATCCTTCTCGCGTCCTTCAGATCGTCGAAGATTTCATATTAAGTTTGACACAGCGCATACCGAATTGATAGCTCGCTGATGTTTCAACCGATGTTTGCGCTTATAGAATTGCACTCCTGACCGTAGAGCATCAGGACCCCTAGACAAAGTACTTTCGATTAGCGTTAACGACGGTAGAAAAAATAAAAAATGTATGGACTTGACGTATGGTGACTTGAACAAACGTCAAAATGTTTCGATCGCTAATGTCAAATCCATATTTTCTACTAGCGTCAACGCCAATAGAATGTGACTTTGTCTAGGGGGGCAGTAGTGTAACGGAGCGGTTCCCCCCACAGCACGATCTACTGGTCGGACTGGGGCGCGCACGCGTACATCGGGCGCGCCGGTATGGACGGGGCGGGGCGGCGCGAGATCATCAGCACCGGGCTGGGCTGGCCCAACGCGCTGCTGGTCTCCCCCATCACCGAGGAGCTTTACTTCGCGGACGCCAGGGAGGACTACATAGCCGTCGCCGACCTGGACGGAAACCATGTCAGGATTCTTTTCTCTAGAGGTAAGCGTTATAATATAAGATCTAACAAAATTAGCTAAAACTATTTTAAGGGGAGTATCAGACTATCAAACTGAACAACTTTCTCTATGGGACCAATATCGAAACCGCGAAAAAAAAATCCGCCGTCCCATGCAAAACTGTCAACCTGGCTCGGAAGTTGTTCAGTTTGATGGGTCTGATACTCCTCTTAAAATAGTTTCAGCTGATTTTGTTAGACCTTATATACACAATATCATATACAAATTATGTTTTTACTGAACTGAAAACGTGCATAAAGTCAGGCTGTCTCACTCCACAGCTCAGGTACGCTTGACGGCCGATCCCCACCGAGGGGTTAATGGCAGTAGGTTAGGTATACCGTGTAATCTTCTTGGTCAAATCTCATTAGGGGGCGTCCATTAATGACGTGAGATGATTTTTGTGATTTTTCGACCTCCCCTCCCCCCTTGGTGAGATTTAGCTCGACCCCCTCCCCGCCCTCTCCAAATCTCACGTGATATTTTTCAAAATACGTATTTTTAGTGTAAATGCGTTAATCTGTGTTTGATTGCGTTATAATTTAAAATTTTCAGTGTAGAAACATGTTTTACTTAATTAAACTTTTCTCTCAATTTTACTTTGTACATTGCTGAAAAAAAATTACGTGATATTTACCGAGACCCCCCCTCTCCCCCACGTGAGATTGGGTGAGATTTCGCACGACCCCCTCCTCCCCCTAAACACCTCACGTAATTAATGGACGCCCCCTTAGAGTTACCGCCATTTTGTGAGTAGTCAATGCGAGACTTGAAAACCCTAGCGATGTCACACTGCCAGCACGTGAAAGAATGAAATAGGGAGACTATGTAAAGGAAGCTTTCATGTCTAATGACTCTGTTAATTTTTGTTTGCACGCGCCGTTGTGACAGTTGGTAGGTTATTCGCGAATTTTACAATAGGACGGGTGCGAATAACTTTGCACAGTCGCTATTTATTTAAATCAGTTTTCGAAGTGGTTCTTCTGTACGGGTAGTACCAGTATTTATTCTGTGATAAAGACTTTAATAAGATATGTAAGGTCAGATACTCTCGTCCATCATCTACGCTGAATCTCCAGTGGTACTTTTAGATGAAGACGATCGATCAGAGCAAGATTAGATATAAATGGAGATGTATATTGCAATACAGAGCGCATGCCGTGGCTGCAGCTGCACCACGTGTTCGCGCTGGCCGTGTGGGAGGGGCGCGTGTACTGGACCGACTGGGAGACCCGCGCCGTCGAGAGCTGCCGCCGCCGGCCCTACAGGTACTACAAGGTATGTATACGTGTTCGTGTTTGTGTTCGCGGCCGTGTGGGAGGGGCGCGTGTACTGGACGGACTGGGAGACCCGCGCCGTCGAGAGCTGCCGCCGCCGGCCCTACAGGTACTACAAGGTATGTATACGTGTTCGTGTTTGTGTTCGCGGCCGTGTGGGAGGGGCGCGTGTACTGGACGGACTGGGAGACCCGCGCCGTCGAGAGCTGCCGCCGCCGGCCCTACAGGTACTACAAGGTATGTATACGTGTTCGTGTTTGTGTTCGCGGCCGTGTGGGAGGGGCGCGTGTACTGGACGGACTGGGAGACCCGCGCCGTCGAGAGCTGCCGCCGCCGGCCCTACAGGTACTACAAGGTATGTATACGTGTTCGTGTTTGTGTTCGCGGCCGTGTGGGAGGGGCGCGTGTACTGGACGGACTGGGAGACCCGCGCCGTCGAGAGCTGCCGCCGCCGGCCCTACAGGTACTACAAGGTATGTATACGTGTTCGTGTTTGTGTTCGCGGCCGTGTGGGAGGGGCGCGTGTACTGGACGGACTGGGAGACCCGCGCCGTCGAGAGCTGCCGCCGCCGGCCCTACAGGTACTACAAGGTATGTATACGTGTTCGTGTTTGTGTTCGCGGCCGTGTGGGAGGGGCGCGTGTACTGGACGGACTGGGAGACCCGCGCCGTCGAGAGCTGCCGCCGCCGGCCCTACAGGTACTACAAGGTATGTATACGTGTTCGTGTTTGTGTTCGCGGCCGTGTGGGAGGGGCGCGTGTACTGGACGGACTGGGAGACCCGCGCCGTCGAGAGCTGCCGCCGCCGGCCCTACAGGTACTACAAGGTATGTATACGTGTTCGTGTTTGTGTTCGCGGCCGTGTGGGAGGGGCGCGTGTACTGGACGGACTGGGAGACCCGCGCCGTCGAGAGCTGCCGCCGCCGGCCCTACAGGTACTACAAGGTATGTATACGTGTTCGTGTTTGTGCAAGTGTTCCTGTTTTTGTTGACTGACTGCATGGGAGACCCGCGCCCAAGTGCTAAGACTGATATAGTAGTCACATATCCTCACGTAAGGTGCTGATATAGCGGAAGATAGTTAAAACGCGATAATAATCTAATGTAATCTCTTGCTAGCTCAGCTCCCCCATCACGTACGAGGTAGTATATAAGCTTAGGTTAACTAATCATAAGGGGTCGATCAATGATGGAGTAAAGTATGTCCAGCCTAAGTGTGTTTCACTTGCTCCCTGCAACCCTACGATATTTCGAGACCATCAAACTGAACAACTGTCACTATGGAGCCTACCTCCGGAAACGCGAAAAAAATCAGCTGTCCCATACATTTGAGTCGGGTAGGTACAGGAGTTTTGTATGGGACAGCAGATTTTTTTTTACGTTACCGGTAAGTTGTTCAATTTAATGGTCTGACGACGTGGCCTGCCACTTGTCGTATGCTAGGACCCCTGGTCGGTCTTTATTTGTATGTTGTATTGAAAGCTGGTCCGTGTATCCCCCAGGAATCGAACGCGTCGGACGTAAGCTCGGGCGGCGCCTACGAGTGCCGCAGTGTGACCCACACCGTACACAAGCCCATGGATCTGCGCGTGTTCCACCCGGCCAGGCAGCCGGCCATGCCAGGTACGTACACTATCCCTTAGTACTCATGGACCCATCACTTATGGACTCATTTCGTCAACCTCGTATAAGTCGTATCAACTGCCAGCGATAGCATTCACAGCCAGGGGGCCATCGCCCCGATACTGTCTCCCGGCACCCCCTTCGGGGCATAGACACAGTCTACTAGAGAACGTCGCCCGCCGAACATAAATACTTCGTCAAATTTTAGGGTGTTTCTTGCCGTTTCTTCTCCATTGCAGCTTTACTTGTGAAACAGTGGTTAATGTCTAGTCAGTGACACTAATAAAAGGAAATAATAAAAGAAAATGATCATATGGAGTCATTATCACCCATCCTAGCACTGTAGCCTGTTAGAGCTTCATCTGGAATCAACCCGGTTCAACGAATAGCCTATCCAAGACTAACTGCATAACGCTAGATTTATGCTCTGTGTCAATGGATTAGATTGTCACAGATTCGTGAGGAATGGAACTATAAAAACGATAGGGATATGCCTAGTGATGGGTGGATTTAAAACACACCTTAAAATGTTATAGACGGTCTCTTTTATATGCTGACGGTTTTTTAAGGGGGTGATCAGACCATCAAACTGAACAAATTTCTCTACGAGACTGACATCTAAATAGCGAAAAGAAAAAGACCTCGAACTCGACCTAGACATATGGGACGGCTAATATTTTTTTCGCAATTTCAACGTCGATCGAAAGTCGTTCAGATCGATGGTTTGAAAAAACTGTCCGCATATTAAGTCGGCCCCTGTATATTATCGGCGTATTCTTTCCACGATCATGTCCTAATGGTGTTCTGTGAGCCATATAAGCGATGAGGTGCCGGCTCTGAGTTGACGCCGCGTATGTTATTTTGATGTCCCCAGAGTTGTCGTCGCTGTGCTCGAAGATGAACTGCGCGGGGCTGTGCCTGCTGACGGCGGCGCCGGTGGGCGGGGCTGCGGGCGCGCGCTGCGCCTGCCCCGAGCACTTCGTGCTGGCGCCGGACGGACGCTCCTGCGCCCCCAACTGCACCTCCGCGCACTTCGTGTGCCGCGGCACGCTCAAGTGCATCCCCTTCTGGTGGCGCTGCGACACCCAGGTACCTACCTACGAGCACTTCGTGCTGGCGCCGGACGGACGCTCCTGCGCCCCCAACTGCACCTCCGCGCACTTCGTGTGCCGCGGCACGCTCAAGTGCATCCCCTTCTGGTGGCGCTGCGACACCCAGGTACCTACCTACGAGCACTTCGTGCTGGCGCCGGACGGACGCTCCTGCGCCCCCAACTGCACCTCCGCGCACTTCGTGTGCCGCGGCACGCTCAAGTGCATCCCCTTCTGGTGGCGCTGCGACACCCAGGTACCTACCTACGAGCACTTCGTGCTGGCGCCGGACGGACGCTCCTGCGCCCCCAACTGCACCTCCGCGCACTTCGTGTGCCGCGGCACGCTCAAGTGCATCCCCTTCTGGTGGCGCTGCGACACCCAGGTACCTACCTACGAGCACTTCGTGCTGGCGCCGGACGGACGCTCCTGCGCCCCCAACTGCACCTCCGCGCACTTCGTGTGCCGCGGCACGCTCAAGTGCATCCCCTTCTGGTGGCGCTGCGACACCCAGGTACCTACCTACGAGCACTTCGTGCTGGCGCCGGACGGACGCTCCTGCGCCCCCAACTGCACCTCCGCGCACTTCGTGTGCCGCGGCACGCTCAAGTGCATCCCCTTCTGGTGGCGCTGCGACACCCAGGTACCTACCTACGAGCACTTCGTGCTGGCGCCGGACGGACGCTCCTGCGCCCCCAACTGCACCTCCGCGCACTTCGTGTGCCGCGGCACGCTCAAGTGCATCCCCTTCTGGTGGCGCTGCGACACCCAGGTACCTACCTACGAGCACTTCGTGCTGGCGCCGGACGGACGCTCCTGCGCCCCCAACTGCACCTCCGCGCACTTCGTGTGCCGCGGCACGCTCAAGTGCATCCCCTTCTGGTGGCGCTGCGACACCCAGGTACCTACCTACGAGCACTTCGTGCTGGCGCCGGACGGACGCTCCTGCGCCCCCAACTGCACCTCCGCGCACTTCGTGTGCCGCGGCACGCTCAAGTGCATCCCCTTCTGGTGGCGCTGCGACACCCAGGTACCTACCTACGAGCACTTCGTGCTGGCGCCGGACGGACGCTCCTGCGCCCCCAACTGCACCTCCGCGCACTTCGTGTGCCGCGGCACGCTCAAGTGCATCCCCTTCTGGTGGCGCTGCGACACCCAGGTACCTACCTACGAGCACTTCGTGCTGGCGCCGGACGGACGCTCCTGCGCCCCCAACTGCACCTCCGCGCACTTCGTGTGCCGCGGCACGCTCAAGTGCATCCCCTTCTGGTGGCGCTGCGACACCCAGGTACCTACCTACGAGCACTTCGTGCTGGCGCCGGACGGACGCTCCTGCGCCCCCAACTGCACCTCCGCGCACTTCGTGTGCCGCGGCACGCTCAAGTGCATCCCCTTCTGGTGGCGCTGCGACACCCAGGTACCTACCTACGAGCACTTCGTGCTGGCGCCGGACGGACGCTCCTGCGCCCCCAACTGCACCTCCGCGCACTTCGTGTGCCGCGGCACGCTCAAGTGCATCCCCTTCTGGTGGCGCTGCGACACCCAGGTACCTACCTACGAGCACTTCGTGCTGGCGCCGGACGGACGCTCCTGCGCCCCCAACTGCACCTCCGCGCACTTCGTGTGCCGCGGCACGCTCAAGTGCATCCCCTTCTGGTGGCGCTGCGACACCCAGGTACCTACCTACGAGCACTTCGTGCTGGCGCCGGACGGACGCTCCTGCGCCCCCAACTGCACCTCCGCGCACTTCGTGTGCCGCGGCACGCTCAAGTGCATCCCCTTCTGGTGGCGCTGCGACACCCAGGTACCTACCTACGAGCACTTCGTGCTGGCGCCGGACGGACGCTCCTGCGCCCCCAACTGCACCTCCGCGCACTTCGTGTGCCGCGGCACGCTCAAGTGCATCCCCTTCTGGTGGCGCTGCGACACCCAGGTACCTACCTACGAGCACTTCGTGCTGGCGCCGGACGGACGCTCCTGCGCCCCCAACTGCACCTCCGCGCACTTCGTGTGCCGCGGCACGCTCAAGTGCATCCCCTTCTGGTGGCGCTGCGACACCCAGGTACCTACCTACGAGCACTTCGTGCTGGCGCCGGACGGACGCTCCTGCGCCCCCAACTGCACCTCCGCGCACTTCGTGTGCCGCGGCACGCTCAAGTGCATCCCCTTCTGGTGGCGCTGCGACACCCAGGTACCTACCTACGAGCACTTCGTGCTGGCGCCGGACGGACGCTCCTGCGCCCCCAACTGCACCTCCGCGCACTTCGTGTGCCGCGGCACGCTCAAGTGCATCCCCTTCTGGTGGCGCTGCGACACCCAGGTACCTACCTACGAGCACTTCGTGCTGGCGCCGGACGGACGCTCCTGCGCCCCCAACTGCACCTCCGCGCACTTCGTGTGCCGCGGCACGCTCAAGTGCATCCCCTTCTGGTGGCGCTGCGACACCCAGGTACCTACCTACGAGCACTTCGTGCTGGCGCCGGACGGACGCTCCTGCGCCCCCAACTGCACCTCCGCGCACTTCGTGTGCCGCGGCACGCTCAAGTGCATCCCCTTCTGGTGGCGCTGCGACACCCAGGTACCTACCTACGAGCACTTCGTGCTGGCGCCGGACGGACGCTCCTGCGCCCCCAACTGCACCTCCGCGCACTTCGTGTGCCGCGGCACGCTCAAGTGCATCCCCTTCTGGTGGCGCTGCGACACCCAGGTACCTACCTACGAGCACTTCGTGCTGGCGCCGGACGGACGCTCCTGCGCCCCCAACTGCACCTCCGCGCACTTCGTGTGCCGCGGCACGCTCAAGTGCATCCCCTTCTGGTGGCGCTGCGACACCCAGGTACCTACCTACGAGCACTTCGTGCTGGCGCCGGACGGACGCTCCTGCGCCCCCAACTGCACCTCCGCGCACTTCGTGTGCCGCGGCACGCTCAAGTGCATCCCCTTCTGGTGGCGCTGCGACACCCAGGTACCTACCTACGAGCACTTCGTGCTGGCGCCGGACGGACGCTCCTGCGCCCCCAACTGCACCTCCGCGCACTTCGTGTGCCGCGGCACGCTCAAGTGCATCCCCTTCTGGTGGCGCTGCGACACCCAGGTACCTACCTACGAGCACTTCGTGCTGGCGCCGGACGGACGCTCCTGCGCCCCCAACTGCACCTCCGCGCACTTCGTGTGCCGCGGCACGCTCAAGTGCATCCCCTTCTGGTGGCGCTGCGACACCCAGGTACCTACCTACGAGCACTTCGTGCTGGCGCCGGACGGACGCTCCTGCGCCCCCAACTGCACCTCCGCGCACTTCGTGTGCCGCGGCACGCTCAAGTGCATCCCCTTCTGGTGGCGCTGCGACACCCAGGTACCTACCTACGAGCACTTCGTGCTGGCGCCGGACGGACGCTCCTGCGCCCCCAACTGCACCTCCGCGCACTTCGTGTGCCGCGGCACGCTCAAGTGCATCCCCTTCTGGTGGCGCTGCGACACCCAGGTACCTACCTACGAGCACTTCGTGCTGGCGCCGGACGGACGCTCCTGCGCCCCCAACTGCACCTCCGCGCACTTCGTGTGCCGCGGCACGCTCAAGTGCATCCCCTTCTGGTGGCGCTGCGACACCCAGGTACCTACCTACGAGCACTTCGTGCTGGCGCCGGACGGACGCTCCTGCGCCCCCAACTGCACCTCCGCGCACTTCGTGTGCCGCGGCACGCTCAAGTGCATCCCCTTCTGGTGGCGCTGCGACACCCAGGTACCTACCTACGAGCACTTCGTGCTGGCGCCGGACGGACGCTCCTGCGCCCCCAACTGCACCTCCGCGCACTTCGTGTGCCGCGGCACGCTCAAGTGCATCCCCTTCTGGTGGCGCTGCGACACCCAGGTACCTACCTACGAGCACTTCGTGCTGGCGCCGGACGGACGCTCCTGCGCCCCCAACTGCACCTCCGCGCACTTCGTGTGCCGCGGCACGCTCAAGTGCATCCCCTTCTGGTGGCGCTGCGACACCCAGGTACCTACCTACGAGCACTTCGTGCTGGCGCCGGACGGACGCTCCTGCGCCCCCAACTGCACCTCCGCGCACTTCGTGTGCCGCGGCACGCTCAAGTGCATCCCCTTCTGGTGGCGCTGCGACACCCAGGTACCTACCTACGAGCACTTCGTGCTGGCGCCGGACGGACGCTCCTGCGCCCCCAACTGCACCTCCGCGCACTTCGTGTGCCGCGGCACGCTCAAGTGCATCCCCTTCTGGTGGCGCTGCGACACCCAGGTACCTACCTACGAGCACTTCGTGCTGGCGCCGGACGGACGCTCCTGCGCCCCCAACTGCACCTCCGCGCACTTCGTGTGCCGCGGCACGCTCAAGTGCATCCCCTTCTGGTGGCGCTGCGACACCCAGGTACCTACCTACGAGCACTTCGTGCTGGCGCCGGACGGACGCTCCTGCGCCCCCAACTGCACCTCCGCGCACTTCGTGTGCCGCGGCACGCTCAAGTGCATCCCCTTCTGGTGGCGCTGCGACACCCAGGTACCTACCTACGAGCACTTCGTGCTGGCGCCGGACGGACGCTCCTGCGCCCCCAACTGCACCTCCGCGCACTTCGTGTGCCGCGGCACGCTCAAGTGCATCCCCTTCTGGTGGCGCTGCGACACCCAGGTACCTACCTACGAGCACTTCGTGCTGGCGCCGGACGGACGCTCCTGCGCCCCCAACTGCACCTCCGCGCACTTCGTGTGCCGCGGCACGCTCAAGTGCATCCCCTTCTGGTGGCGCTGCGACACCCAGGTACACATATGCCACGCTACAGAACCTGCTGGGCCGCGCGTGTCACCGGTGACACCTCCACGCCCTGCGCGTCTGGAGCTTCGCGAGCGAGGTCTGACGTATCCGATCTATAGCTATTGTAGAAACTCTATCGCTATGTTTGGTTTTGATGAAGAATATAGAATGTTGAGTACATTGGATTCATTAAAAAGCAAAAAATCGTACTCCCGAATAAGTTCCCCCGCACGAAATCAAATAGATATTCGCACAGATTTAGAATATCAGATTACCACAAAGAACTATTGAATAGCGGCACAAAGGTATGTTCTCGAAAAGGATCGCACAAACTTACATTCTCAAAAAGATTTCCACGAAGGTAGTTTCTCAAATAACCAAGGTGTCGAACGTCATTCTCTAATTTTTCTCGTTATTCCTAAAAAGAGCATGAGGTCAACGGAAGACGACTTCGTTTCCGTCAACCACGGGACGTTTTATTAACATAATACATTCGCCAGGACGACTGCGGCGACGGATCGGACGAGCCGGCGTCTTGTCCCAAGTTCCGGTGCTCACCGGGACAGTTCCAGTGTGACAACGGACACTGCGTCCACCCGTCACACATCTGTGACGGCGTGCAGCAGTGCGGTGACAACAGCGACGAGCGCGACTGTGACGAGGTGACACTCTCTTACTTGCCGTGTGCCGATCTGTCTCTTTTGTGTGTTTTTCTCACAGCATGATACACGTGTGAACAGTGTAGCCGATGTTCTTGATCGAATGTTCGTTTGCGCAGTTCACGTGCCTGTCGTCGCAGTGGAAGTGTCCCGGCAACGCGTCGGCGGGGGTGGCAGCGCGCTGCATCTCCGCGCAGGCGCGCTGCGACGGCGTGCCGGACTGCGCCGGCGCGCCGGACGAGCGGGACTGTCCGCGCCGCACCTGCCCGCCGCTACACGTACGTAGAGTTGCGTCGGCGACGCGTCGCGTGTCGGCGGGGCAGCGTGTACTCAACTGTGCGTCGTGTCGTGTTGCAGTTCATGTGCGGCACGGGCGCGTGCGTGCCGGCGGTGTGGGTGTGCGACGGGGACGCGGACTGCGCGGACGCGTCGGACGAGGGCCGCGCCTGCGCGCGCGCCTGCGCTCGCGACGAGTTCCGCTGCGACACCGGCCGTTGCATACCCAAGCCCTGGATCTGCGACGGAGAGGTACATAGACATCTGTAGGCCTACCAGGAGTTTTCACTGTACTTTACTACTGTAGTTTCTAAGTAACTAGAGTAGTAAAGTGCAGTGAAAACTCATGGTAGGCCTATTCATAGCTCATTTATTTCATCACAACATTTATAGGACAAATAGTGACTGATACAGGTAGCACTATGGAGTCCGTATAAGGAGGTCCGGTCCGTGCAACCGTGGTGTGAAGTATGACGATGACCTGCTCGTACGGTACAGTGGTTGAGATACGGATTGTGCTAACACCACATGAATAGAAATCCAACCAAAACATAAAGCTTCATACAATTGCACGCGACTAAATTTGTCACGCGAAAAAGAAATCATAATCCTTGGTAATAAGGATTAAATTGGCGTATACAGGGTCCAACTTAATATGATGAAGGTTTTTGAAGAGGATGATCAGGATGATCAAACTGAACAACTTTCTTTATGGGACCAACGCACATATCGCGAAAAAAAATCTGTTATTTATATAAAGCTGCAATCCTACTCGATCGAAATATATGGAACACGGGACAGCTGATATTTTTTTCTGTGATTTCTGTGTTGGTCCCATGGAAAAAATTTTTCTCCTTGATGGGTTGATCATCAACTAAAAAAGCCGTCAGCATATTAAAAAGGACCCCTATACAGGGGTCTAGCGGCGGTGCGAGATTTACTTGGGCTTTGGTCCCACTCGTATAAAGCTTGGTTTCTGTGCGACCTCGCCGATATAGCTACTCGTATTGACGTGCTAACAATCGGTCGCTTCCGTCAGACGGACTGCCCGGGGCAGGAGGACGAGGCGGAGTGTTCGACGCGGGGGGCGCAGGCGTGCGAGCCGACCTACTTCCGGTGCCCCGGGGGGCGCTGCGTGCCGGGGCGCTGGCGCTGCGACTTCGAGGACGACTGCGGCGACCGCGCCGACGAGCAGGGCTGCAGCCCCAGGGACTGCTCCGAGACAGAGTTCCGGTACGTTCCTATATACTCATTATTATGCTTCTTTTTCAATAATATTGTTTTTATTTTCAGGTGAGTTGATAGAGTTCCTTTTCAACAGTGCCATTTTCCGTGACTTGCATATATTTTTTGAAAGATTAGAATGACTTCACAAGTAGACATTTGTGTATAAATTTCGATTCCGTCCTCATAACTATCCCCCGAAGTTAAAAGATCATCCACGTAGAAATCTTTAAGAGTGATGTTTGAAGTGGGTATCGTTCAGACTCATCGACTGCCCGCTGTTGAAGTACTTACGTCGCTAAATATGGCGCACTCGCTGTTCCGAAAGTTACTCGTGTCATTTTGAAGTCTCGCATTTGTTCTGTCGGAGGATTATCTTGCCATAATATTCTGTGATTATCTGATTCGCACACCTTGATTTGCCGGTACATTTTAACAACATCCGCAACCAAACAAACTATGTTGTCGTAACTCATGATTATCCGTCTTAAATCTCGTTGTAGTCTGGGTCCAAACATAAGATTGTTAAATTCAAAAGTACGTTTGTGTCTGTATACAGTTGTAACAACGGTGAGTGTATCCGGGGGGCGCTGCGGTGCTCGGGGG
>OZ004683.1:12977933-13017933 GCA_963924505.1 Agonopterix alstromeriana
TTCTCGTCTTATGTAAGTATTTAATCTTCTGGCTGCACACTGTTAGGTGACAGAAACGCGAGGAAACAACAAATCTGATAGCTGTCCGCTAGATAAAAATGTGATATTTTACAGGTTTAACATACCATGTAATCTTTTCCACTTCTCCAAATCTCATCCCATATACATTTACAAATACGCTGCGAATATACTTTTTTGAAGAGGCTTACAGACGGTTATGTAGTGCAACTAGTACAATGTGGTGCGTCGCTCGTACGCTTCCTGTGAACTGCGCTAGCGCAGGGTCAGGGCTCGTCTAATGGCGCAGGTACTCACAGGTCTGGTGGTCGGGCGCTACGGCGACGATGGCCATGGGGCGCGGCAGGTCCCTGCGCAGGGCCAGGGCCCCGCCGGCCAGCTTGTCGGCGCGGTAGACCCCGCGCGAGACCCAGTCCGTCCAGAACACCCAGTCACCCCACACCGCCACCGCGAACGGGTGCTCCGTGTGCGCTCGCGTCACTATCTGCGAACCGACCATATCAAGTATTATATAAGGTCTAACAAAATTTGCTGAAACTATTTTTAAGGGGATGATCAGACCATTCAAACTGAACTTTCTCTATGGACCAATATCAAATTCGCGTAAAAAAAATCAGCTGTTCCATACAAACCTAAACGACCTAAATGTATGGAACCACAGATTTATTTTTCGCGATTACGATATTGGTCCCATAGTGTAAGTTGTTCAGTTTGATGGTCTGATCATCCTCTTAAAATTGTTTCACCTAATTTTTGTAGACCTTATATTGTATCTCCGCTGGATGCAGGGCGAGGACTCGTTCATTATGTACTAACGTGTCTGTGAGATCCGTCGAGACGCATGCGCTCGATCTTGTCGAGCCGGGCGTCGGCCCAGTAGAGCCGCTTGGCGCGGTGGTCGAGGGCCAGTCCGTTGGGCATCAGGATCTGTGTGGACACGAGGGTCTGCAGCTCGCGGCCGCTCGTCAGCGCGCGCTGGATGCACGGCGAGGACTCGTTCCAGTTCGTCCAGTACAGCCGGCTGTAGGGGAGAGTAAAGAGTCGTAACGTGTGACACCAATAGGGCTTGCATTTGCAAATGAGAGAAAAGTCATGCGCGCTCATTTTGACATGCGTAAAGTAACAAAGATAGAGGCACATGAAGATTTTTCTCATTTCGTCGGTTGTGGCATATGCTAGGCCCAGAGCTAAGATCAAGTCGACATTGTAGCAGATGGACGTCTAATTCAAGAAGTTAGTTCTTTAAGACCTTCCACAAGGTTTTCATTTTGTGGAGGGCCGTCTAACTAAGCGTCTTTCTACTCAAGGTTGTCGTTTGAGAACTTGTGCCCCATCGGTACATACTGTATACGGTGTGGCGAGACGTCAACCTATCGCCTATTATTTTGAACACTATTGCTCATTCCCTCAGACAAATTTAAAAATTATGCGGAACGAGAAACGGTTGATTCATGATATTTTCTTTCACATATATTTAAAGGGAAAAACCGGCCATGTGCGTGTCGGGCCACGCGCAGGGTATGCTTCCGTAGTTGCCCGTCACAATATACGGACTTAGAAGGGGGCTTTTTGACTCTAATAAAACTTTTCACATTTCAATTTATTACGTGTATTTCCTTTTTGACTACGGAACCCTAAAAAGGGAACTTTTGTACTTTAAATATATGCAATTTACTGTGATTATAGTTGATACCATGTCAAGTACAAAACAATATCTTCTGGCCGTGAATGCATCTATATTGACTTCTTTCGTTCATTCGTGATTGAGTCAGAAACATCATTGATATCTTATAAAGAACAAAACTAAATTCAAAATCAACGATCCAAAATTCAAAGCTCATAAGAGCTCTTTTTTGTACTAAATGACAGTAATAACACCAAATGCGACTAAGTTCATGAATCAAAAACAACATATTCGTGACAACCAACAGCATGCGTACTTGATTAATTTGTGTGGGTTGTGTCAGAGTCGGAGTGTCGTACTTCATAATGAAGTTTCATTGTGAAGTACGAGACATCTTAAACACAGTATCGCGTCGTAAGCTACGTGGTATGTAAGCTGCGACGGGCTACGTATATGTAGCATTATTTTCTCAGTGTAGATACATTGTTGCGCGTACCGTCCGGCAGTAAGTAATTAAAGCATGGGAATGTGTATCTGTTAGGTTAGTAACTAGAGATGTACTCACGACTCGCAGGGGTCTATGTCGATGGCCCTGGGGCGGGCGCCGCGCGGCAGCCGCAGCACGGTGCGGACGCGGAGTGAGGCCGCAGCGTCCGCAGCGGACAGGTCGGCGGCGCGCACGGCCGCCTCGGAGGTGCAGGTCCAGTACAGCGTGCGCGTCGCCGCGCTGAACACCATGCCCTCCACCGCGCCCGTCTCTGTACCACCGAGTACACGATACATTGACAACATACTCTATTACCTTTTATTTTTTGTTACACCTTTTATTTATTTTATTTTATGCTAGAGTTTACCCGCGACTTCGTCCGCACAAATTATATACCAAATTTTAAGTCAGACCATAAGCTATCGAACAAACAAAAGTTTCATTAAAATCGGTTCAGTAGTTTTTGCGTGATGCTGTTACATACAAATAGACGAATAAAAATTCTAAAATAGGTTGATTTTGAGTCCGGGATACCTAAAAACCATATCGTAATCTTTTTCATATATAAATATCTTCAATGTACAGACACACTTTTGTTACAGTTTTATAATAGTTTAGATTAAAATTATTCCTAGGGATGTAAAAAATAATATACAAGCTTCTTCTGTCTAGTCTAGCTGCTCTGGTAGCCACAAAATGTAAATGTGTTTTATTTATTTCATCCCACTGCTGGGCAAAGACCTTCCCCTTCATGCATCTGTCATTATCCAACTCCATTCACCCTTCGTCAAAGGTATCCAAGTCGTCTCTCCATCTCTTACATGGATGCAAATGTGTGAAAACTGAAAACAAAACGCAACGTGTGTGTACGTACGGTGTATGAGCACGCGGTGGTCGGAGCCGTTGAAGTGCACGGTGTTGACGGAGCCGCGCTGTATGTCCGAGTAGAACAGCCGCGACCTATCGTAGTCGTACGCCAGGCTGATCGCGTTCCGCATCAATTCCCTGCGGACAGATTCATCAGGGGACATTTACAAGCGTTCTGCAACTACTTCAATCTCACAACTCGTGTATTATCGCCAACTGTTCAGCCCTTAAGGACCCCGTGTTTTTTTTAAACACGATGGGCATGCTGAGCTCTGCCAGCCACAGCCGGCTTGCGACAGCGGTTGCCGACGGTCGCGCGACTCTCTGCGACCGTCGGCGACCGCCTGTCGCAAGCTTTCGTAAACAAACTGTCACAGGTCTATAAGAGCCCAGATATATTGTGATAACATCGTCGCTTTTCTTATGAAGTGACGTAACTGTCATTTTTGACGTAGCTGCTCACGTCCTTGTTATTAATTAACTAGCAAAAATATCTCAATAGTCGGAAATAAAAACATCACTTTAGTAAGATATATTTTTCGCAAATGATTATTTATATACGCCATTGTGATAGCTAACTAGTAAACGGTAGAAGATGTCAATACGTCGATAAGACAAATCGATAGAGCTTCTAAATGTCAGTTGGGTCACTTCGTAAAAAAGCGACGAAATTACAAGTTAAGCTGCACAAACTCCCGAATATTCAACCATTAATTTTAACATTAACGAAATAGACATGACAAAAATGTACAGACAAATCAGAGTTTATAGATGTTGTGTGTGGACACTCTTCTATACGAAATGAACGAGAAGAGCCTCCCCGAATGAAATGAACCCCGATACGAAATACCCCGAACCTCAAACGGTGAATTGCAAAGTCAAATCCGACTCGATAGAAGAAGTATCACGACCGTGATTTCTATTCGCAATTGTCAGAACTCTTGCTTATATTATATTGACGTTGCAGATATTTCAAAAAAGTACTTTATGTTACTTTGTGTGTAGATATCGTTTAATCACGACTGGATTTTGCTTTAACCGTGCGTTTGTAGCAAAGGTTAATTTTAGCATAAGGTTCAGCGAAGGATCGATGTGTCTAGTGGTAACAGGCGGCCAGACATTCTTCCACAAAAGCAAATATAAACAAAGAGTATAAATAGACAGTACGTACATGTTCTGTATCGGGGGGTATGGTGAGTTGAGGTCCTTCTCGTCCTGCAGGTGGATGCTGTCGATCTTCGTCACGCGCGAGTACATCAGGAACGACGTGTACGCTGTACAAAATACTTGCTACAGTTAATGAACACACAAACTACCGACATTATCTTTTAAAACGAATTTGTATTGGCCGTAAGACGCCCGCCATTCTGACTGTCGCGTCAAAGGGTAGTACGGAATTAATACACCAATTAATTTTGCCTCTATGCCAAAAGTAGCATTAACCAGAGATATAGGGTTGAAATCGTAGTTCTGTCGTGGATGTTAAACGTACGATCAGTTTAAAATATGAATGTGCGTGACCTAGAAAAAACGGTGGCCAATTTAAGAAAAAAATCTTTATTAGTGGATTTTTTTGTTAAGAAATGGGCTGCCTACGATAAATCGCTCAGTATTTTTAATGCAAACCCTACTCGACTCGTGAAATTAAATAAGTTTGGTAAAAAAATTCAAGGTCATGTGAATTCTTAGACTACTTATATGAGGACAAGTTACGCTTGTAATTCTACCAACAGACTTTTCTGCCACTTTTTGCGGGGGACGAGGTAGCACGAGATACGCAACTTTGCATTTTATTCCATTAGTTTAGATTCTAATTTTAAATGTTAAAAATCATGAAAACAGTGTCGTGTGAACCCCAAACGTCATAAGTTCGACATTATTGTTCCGCAATTATAGGCTGTCGCGTTTAGTGATAAGGTATAAAATTGTATGTAAATGCGTAAGATCTTTTGATCTTACACGTCGGCAGAAGGGAAATGCTAAGGCGAGGCGGATCCGTATATAATTCGTCTAAGTGTAAATTCTTATTTTGAACTGATAGTAGAGGCGTTAATATTTGGTCGGCACGCCGCAAGAACAATGAAGCGTGCCCGCACTCCCGGGTTTAAAGCGCCACCAGGTGAATACTAACGCGTGCAGGTCTTGTTGTCGGGCGCCAGGTCTCCGTGGGGGCAGGCGCAGCGCGCGGAGCTGCCGTCCCACAGGCACAGCGCCGCGCAGCCCCCGTTGTCGACCCCGCACGGGCTCGCCGGGGGCGCGCTGGCGTTGGAGGGCGCCTGCGCCAAGCTCGACCACACCTGCGGGAGTGAGGCCCAAGTATGATGTGCGTGACATTATGTTCCTGTCTCGCTTTTATTATGTGCACATTGCGAACAAGCGCTATGAGAAATATCGCACTGGCTCGCTAGACGACATTAAGGCTGCCTGCCCACAGCAGCGGAGCGGAGAAACGAGGGAATTTTGGCCAATGGGATTACATAAAATCTCCGCTCAGAGATTTAATTCAATCCTGTTCATTTTTCCTAGTTATTCCGCTCCTCTTCAGTGGACAGGCAGCGTAAAGAGTATTGCTAAACTTCAAATTCGATTTACAAGCCGTGGTGGTCCAGTGGCGAGTAGCCTTGCCTGCCGTGCAGGAGGCGATGGTTCGATCCCCGTCCAGGCGAACTCGTACCAATGAGTTTTTCGGAATTTATGTACGATTTGTAACACCACTGGCTTTTCGGTGAAGGAAAACATCGTGAGGAAACCTACATGCTTCAATTTCGAGGCATGTATTGTACCCACTGTCAATAATAAGTGGCGACGGGCTCATTCCCCGTCACACTGGACAGAGTTTCAGTACTACTGGTGAAGCGTGGATGTTCTGAGCTTTCAGAATATCTCTGACTGCCCCCTCGGGGAATATAGTCGTGAGCATGAATGTTGAAAAAGTATCTCAAAAAACACGTTAATAATTTTATTGACGGCGAAATATAGTTAACAAATCTGTACACAAAGGAACCAGGAAATTATAAACAAAATCAGTATGTATTTGTAAATAACAAGATATGTCAAGAGATAAAACAACCAACCAGTATATCCTTGAGGCTGTCGCCGGCGTTCTCGCGCAGCACGCGGTAGTCACTCAGGTTGGAGAGCGGCGCCGAGACCACGCTGCCGCCCGACAACATACTGACAAACGACGAGTTTCGTTTAGTCATTACAATAAAAGTTCATTTTTTTATTTTATTGTTTTTAGAAGACCAAGAGCACAATGCATTACATTAAACAGTATTATATAAGTAACAGAACGCCAATTAAAGGTCCTCGCTAATATACATCAAACTAAAAAGAAAGAAAGATCCAGTACAGCACCATACATGCGTATCGGTTATTATAACATAGATAGTTAATTGATTCAATAATACAAACTACAAGAACTTTCCTGTACCTACATACTTAGCTCAAATAGTGATAATTGTTTGGGTACATTAATAGTACCTACAGGTAGATTCTGGTACTTTAAATGTGACTAGTTAATTTGTGTAACTATGTCCAAGATATTTATTTATACAGGGTGTAAAAAAACCCGGTTGGAGCCTTTAGGGGGTGCTTCAGACCATCAAACTGAACAACTTAACACCTTGTAGAAACGTATCCAGATGTGGTGAAACAGGCCCCCAGTATCTGGCGGGCGGAAACAGTGCGGCGAACTCACGTGTCGAGCCAGTAGAGGGTATCTCGGTGCACGGCGAGCGCCACGGGGTGCAGCAGCGCGGAGCCGGGCACGCGCGCCGCCTCCGCCCCGTCGTACCGCATGCGCCACACCGCCGCCTCCCACGTGTCCGCCCAGTACACGTACATGCTCTGCGTCACACAGTATCACATATATTATTAACTATACTACATTCAAAATAGCAACGACATTTTAAGGCTATTTTGCATTACAGAAACAGAGATTTTAAAACACTTCCTCTCACTTATTCTTAGAACGACTTTAGTAGCATCCAAGTTATGTCGGATAGTATATATCTACACTAATATTATAAAGAGGAAAGATTTGTACCTATTTTTGTATGTTTGTAATGAATAGGGTCAAAAAGTACTGGGCCGATTTAAAAAATTCTTTCACCAATAGAATGCTACATTCTTCCAATTACACATGGGCTACATTTCATTTTGAAAAAAATTAGGGATCCTTGGTAAAATAGACAATTGTCTACCCCGTGCAAAGCCGGGACGGGCTGCTAGTATCCAATAAATTAATTAAATTTGGTACTCAGAATTAGCCAGAAAGCTAAATAGGAATCGAAAAATCTCGTCGTCCTTATTTGGAATGAAGTATAGAGTTAGCCCGCGACTTCATCCCCACTAATTATATATCTACCGGATTTTACGTCAGATCAAAAGCTACCAAGTAAAAAAGTTTCATCAAAAACGGTTAAGTAGTTTTTGCGTGATACTCGCACAAACAAACACACAAACAGACGGACAAAAATTATAATAAAGGTTGATTTGGAGTCAGGGACATCTAAAAACCATATCGTAATCTTTTTTTGTTAATATCTTCAATGTACAGACATACTTCTGTTACTGTTTTATAATAGTTAAGATTCGATAAGGCCTTCGACACAGTACATCGCTAGCATATTTTGATACGAAGCTATATAGACCGGTATAGTATCTCGTTTAATGAGTTTTCATTTCTCTATCAACCTCTAATTCTAAAACACAGATTAACGTAGCCTAGAATTTAAGATTATAAATAAAACGTTTGGAGTGCCTCAGGGTTCTCACATAGGTCCTGTACTATTCTTTATATTTATTTATGGACTGTTCGAATTACATTTTAGTTTGTTTAAAGTCATATATTTGTTCACAATAAATGCGAAGGTACCTTAGTATCGAGTGCGATGTCTGCCACAGCGGTGCCGTTGTAGAGCAGCGATCTGTCAGATACGTCGAGCCTCGCGCGTACTATCCAACCCCCGCCTGACATGAACAACCAGCCCCGCTCGCTGTCTATCGCCAGGCCTGCGGATACACAAGTTTCCCATTGGCAAACTTTTTTTTTTTAATAAATCGGCACGATGGCAAGAGAAATAAGGCCGTCGCGGCGATGGGTACGTACTGGTGACGGCGAGGGGGTCGGTGTCCATCAGCACGTAGCGGTGGTCGCCGGAGAGGCGCGACACCTCGACCAGGCTGCGGCGCGGGTCGGCCCAGTACAGGTTGCCGGCGACCCAGTCCACGCCCAGCGCCGCCGGGCCCTCCGCCTCCTCCGGCGACCCTCCCCCGGCCACCACGCTGCTCCTGCGGGCGGACATCACTCGTTACTGCCACTACGTGGGAACGTCTTCTACGAAAACTGACTGTCATATAATAGGGTCATTTACGCCATGTAAGAACAAAATATAAAAATCATGTTTGTGATAGATTTAGAAAAAAGTTAACGTGAAATGTCGTTATTTATTCATAAAAATGCAGTATAAATAATTCAATTTTACAAATAAAATAAGCATAAGTATATGCTCACGACTATATTCCCCGAGGGGGTATTCAGAGATATTCTCAAACCTCAGAACACCCACGTATCACCAGTAGTACCGAAACTCAAATCAAAATTCGAATTTTACAAATCGTCTGTTTTAAACTGTTTTTCAAATTTCTAAAACGCCATTCGCATTATTAGTTTCCGACGTGACGTCACTACGATAGTACACAATCTAGATTATTGTCGTGCTCTGTGTTATTTCTGTTACTTGGACTTTCGCAGTCGTATTGTTTACTAACGGTGTGACGTCACGAGCAGAAACAGCATGGCGGCTAGCGTTCAAAGTCATAAATAAAAAATAGTTTTTAAGGTATTTTTCGGCTTTATAAAATTTAAATAATAATGTTATTACGATCTCAGGATTACTTTAAAACAGTTTTTTTTTAAGTAATTGACCCCCGACCTGTTAGAAGTTTTTAGTCAGCCTCATAATCAAGGATTTAAGTAAGTTTCATAAGTAAGGATTAACGAGATGGATATGGAGGCAGGGTCACTGCGTATAGGACGGGGTACCTGTCCGCGCCGCCCCTGCTGGCGCGCCACACTCCGCCGGCCTCGGCGTCGGCCCAGTAGAGCCACTCGCCGGCCGCGCTGTAGGCCAGCGCCCGCGCGAGCGACACCTGCGCGATGGGCGGCAGGGCCTCGCCGCCGGGCTCGGGGCCGGCCAGCGTCAGGCCGCGGATCTCCCAACCGCTCGAGTAGATCAACACCTCGTCTATCGCTGCACGCAAATATGTTAACACTTTATATATACGTACACACATATTCTCACGCCCGTCTCCTATTGGGGTAGGCATAGCATTAAACACAAGTTATATAAATAGTTTTATTTTAATGGCTATTTTTTACATAAGTGATAGAAACAGATTTGATCCAAATGCGTGAATTAAGAAAAAAGTTAAGAGATACAGATAGTACAAAGTCAACACTAACGCTTGCACCTGGCTCCGTCCCTGGTGTACCCGGTGGCGCACTTGCACACGCTGTCCGTGGCGGACACGGGCAGGCACAGGTGCGCACACGCGGTGCGCCGCTGCGCGCACGCGCCCACACCAGACTGACCGCCCCTGAACAAAACATTCATACAGTTGTGGACTAGCACACGATGTCCGTGGCGGACACGGGCAGGCATAGGTGGTATACAAGTAGATCCCCCTCCCCCTACACCTACACCTACACCTGCACCGGTCAGTAGGCACACATACCTCGCGTGCACCTTGATGGAGAGCAGCGGCCCCGCGCCGGCGCGCAGCACGGTGTTGTCGGCGCAGTCGCGCTGCGCACACGCGCGCACCGCCCCCTCCCCCGCCTCCGAGTAGATCCCCCTCCCCCTACACCTACACCTACACCTACACCTGCACCGGTCAGTAGGCACACATACCTCGCGTGCACCTTGATGGAGAGCAGCGGCCCCGCGCCGGCGCGCAGCACGGTGTTGTCGGCGCAGTCGCGCTGCGCACACGCGCGCACCGCCCCCTCCCCCGCCTCCGAGTAGATCCCCCTCCCCCTACACCTACACCTACACCTACACCTGCACCGGTCAGTAGGCACACATACCTCGCGTGCACCTTGATGGAGAGCAGCGGCCCCGCGCCGGCGCGCAGCACGGTGTTGTCGGCGCAGTCGCGCTGCGCACACGCGCGCACCGCCCCCTCCCCCGCCTCCGAGTAGATCCCCCTCCCCCTACACCTACACCTACACCTACACCTGCACCGGTCAGTAGGCACACATACCTCGCGTGCACCTTGATGGAGAGCAGCGGCCCCGCGCCGGCGCGCAGCACGGTGTTGTCGGCGCAGTCGCGCTGCGCACACGCGCGCACCGCCCCCTCCCCCGCCTCCGAGTAGATCCCCCTCCCCCTACACCTACACCTACACCTACACCTGCACCGGTCAGTAGGCACACATACCTCGCGTGCACCTTGATGGAGAGCAGCGGCCCCGCGCCGGCGCGCAGCACGGTGTTGTCGGCGCAGTCGCGCTGCGCACACGCGCGCACCGCCCCCTCCCCCGCCTCCGAGTAGATCCCCCTCCCCCTACACCTACACCTACACCTACACCTGCACCGGTCAGTAGGCACACATACCTCGCGTGCACCTTGATGGAGAGCAGCGGCCCCGCGCCGGCGCGCAGCACGGTGTTGTCGGCGCAGTCGCGCTGCGCACACGCGCGCACCGCCCCCTCCCCCGCCTCCGAGTAGATCACCCTCCCCCTACACCTACACCTACACCTACACCTGCACCGGTCAGTAGGCACACATACCTCGCGTGCACCTTGATGGAGAGCAGCGGCCCCGCGCCGGCGCGCAGCACGGTGTTGTCGGCGCAGTCGCGCTGCGCACACGCGCGCACCGCCCCCTCCCCCGCCTCCGAGTAGATCACCCTCCCCCTACACCTACACCTACACCTACACCTGCACCGGTCAGTAGGCACACATACCTCGCGTGCACCTTGATGGAGAGCAGCGGCCCCGCGCCGGCGCGCAGCACGGTGTTGTCGGCGCAGTCGCGCTGCGCACACGCGCGCACCGCCCCCTCCCCCGCCTCCGAGTAGATCACCCTCCCCCTACACCTACACCTACACCTACACCTGCACCGGTCAGTAGGCACACATACCTCGCGTGCACCTTGATGGAGAGCAGCGGCCCCGCGCCGGCGCGCAGCACGGTGTTGTCGGCGCAGTCGCGCTGCGCACACGCGCGCACCGCCCCCTCCCCCGCCTCCGAGTAGATCACCCTCCCCCTACACCTACACCTACACCTACACCTGCACCGGTCAGTAGGCACACATACCTCGCGTGCACCTTGATGGAGAGCAGCGGCCCCGCGCCGGCGCGCAGCACGGTGTTGTCGGCGCAGTCGCGCTGCGCACACGCGCGCACCGCCCCCTCCCCCGCCTCCGAGTAGATCACCCTCCCCCTACACCTACACCTACACCTACACCTGCACCGGTCAGTAGGCACACATACCTCGCGTGCACCTTGATGGAGAGCAGCGGCCCCGCGCCGGCGCGCAGCACGGTGTTGTCGGCGCAGTCGCGCTGCGCACACGCGCGCACCGCCCCCTCCCCCGCCTCCGAGTAGATCACCCTCCCCCTACACCTACACCTACACCTACACCTGCACCGGTCAGTAGGCACACATACCTCGCGTGCACCTTGATGGAGAGCAGCGGCCCCGCGCCGGCGCGCAGCACGGTGTTGTCGGCGCAGTCGCGCTGCGCACACGCGCGCACCGCCCCCTCCCCCGCCTCCGAGTAGATCACCCTCCCCGCGTACACCTCCACCACGACCGGACGCGCTCCGCTCTCCAGCGGCAGCTGGTTAACATTATGTTCATACATTCAAATACATCATAGAGACACAGTAGGCCCACCAAACATTCCCACCGCTGTAACTCCTGTAAACAGGATCAACACTAGACAATGAAGTCCAGCGAGCCCGGGGGATGACTCTAACGTCTCGTACGTCTTGGAACCCGCAATAAATTAACCCCTCGGCTGCCGGATCCGCACGACGAAAACAATTGATTTCTATTGTGTCTGTATTTCCCGGCATATCACAGGTTAATCAAAGAAGATAGGCGGAGTTGGAATAAGAAATATCCGACTTCCCTCCATTGCAAACGCTAGACGACAATAAGAAAAAAGCAAGGCTATTTGAGAGCCAATTCCAGAGCTCATTTATGGCAGAGTTGAAGACCGTATCGCAAAAGCACCTACAGTGCCTACCTACACTGCGCTTTTCCGTGCCGTTTGAGTATTCCCTCAACAAGGTGAATCGACGACCCGGTATAGGCGTCGGGAACCCGTTGGATGAGGGCAGCGCAAGACCGGTTGTTGTAGCCTTGGTATGGTATGCCTACGTCCCGCATTGGACCTCGATCAGCTGATTTGATGGTGATTAAAATGCTGGGTCCACTACAAAACAAGGAATGGTAGCTGGAGGATCCGGAGAAATCCCAAACATCGCTGTCGAGACAAAAGCCCAGCGCCTTCGCTGGATTGATCAGAATTGGTCAGAAAAGTTGACAAGAATTAGTGAGGATCGGCATGTCAGGAGAGCATATCTCGAAGATAACCGACGAGCAGACAACCGTCACAACGGCGCGCGTGGAAACAAAAATTAACCGAGTCATTAGACATGAAAGCTTTCTTTACATAGTCTCCCTCTTTCATTCTTTCACGTGCTGGCAGCGTGACATCGCTACGGTTTTCAAGTCTTGCACTTACTACTTATAAAATGGCGGCAAGTCAGATGAGATTCGACCAAGAAGTTTACACGGTATACCTAACCTATTGCCATTCGCCCCTCGGTGGGGATCGGCCGTCAAGCGTACCTGAGCTGTGGAGTGAGATAGGCCTGTATGGACGCCCATCAGCTGAGATGATGATAAATTTACTTATAAACTAATAGATATATAATGTAATAATATAACATACTAGAGGAAAGTACAGTGAAATGAAGGGCAACTCACAGTGGTCAGCTTGTTGTTGGCGAGGTCTATGTACTGTATGGTGGCGGAGGCGACGTTCACCCAGTACAGCAGGTTGTTCTCCACGTCCACCACCATGCCTGCGGGACACACACATCACATCATGTCCGTGGCTCAATGTAATAAATGATCAAACTATAAAAAACATCATGATGCTAAATTACATACAAGCGCTCTCATAGCCAAGCTATATAAACGAAGCTACGGACGAAAAAGTACAGAGTATGTACTCGTAGCTAGTCAGTTTTCGCATCACACAGTGAACTCACTATTGGCGCCGGCGAGCATAGTATCCGTTCGCGAGTCGACCAGCACTCGCCGGTCGGTCGCGTCCCCGGCCGCGCTCTCTATGCGCTCACCCTCCGGCGAAGTTATCGCCCAGTACAGCCGACCCCTGCGGACATTCAGTAAGTTATAACACCAACATCAGCTAAGAGAACTCCTCTGCTAGATGACTACATACCGGCTCTACGCTCACATACCTGGTGGGGTCCAGCGCGGCGGTGGTGAGGTTGGCGAGGCCGGTGGCGAGCGTGGCGGTGTGCTCGCCGGCGAGGGTGGCGGCCGCGAGCGCGTCGTCGGTGCAGTAGTAGAGCGGGGGCGCACAGTCTACATACACATACCTGGTGGGGTCCAGCGCGGCGGTGGTGAGGTTGGCGAGGCCGGTGGCGAGCGTGGCGGTGTGCTCGCCGGCGAGGGTGGCGGCCGCGAGCGCGTCGTCGCGTCGGTGCAGTAGTAGAGCGGGGGCGCACAGTCTACATACACATACCTGGTGGGGTCCAGCGCGGCGGTGGTGAGGTTGGCGAGGCCGGTGGCGAGCGTGGCGGTGTGCTCGCCGGCGAGGGTGGCGGCCGCGAGCGCGTCGTCGCGTCGGTGCAGTAGTAGAGCGGGGGCGCACAGTCTACATACACATACCTGGTGGGGTCCAGCGCGGCGGTGGTGAGGTTGGCGAGGCCGGTGGCGAGCGTGGCGGTGTGCTCGCCGGCGAGGGTGGCGGCCGCGAGCGCGTCGTCGCGTCGGTGCAGTAGTAGAGCGGGGGCGCACAGTCTACATACACATACCTGGTGGGGTCCAGCGCGGCGGTGGTGAGGTTGGCGAGGCCGGTGGCGAGCGTGGCGGTGTGCTCGCCGGCGAGGGTGGCGGCCGCGAGCGCGTCGTCGCGTCGGTGCAGTAGTAGAGCGGGGGCGCACAGTCTACATACACATACCTGGTGGGGTCCAGCGCGGCGGTGGTGAGGTTGGCGAGGCCGGTGGCGAGCGTGGCGGTGTGCTCGCCGGCGAGGGTGGCGGCCGCGAGCGCGTCGTCGCGTCGGTGCAGTAGTAGAGCGGGGGCGCACAGTCTACATACACATACCTGGTGGGGTCCAGCGCGGCGGTGGTGAGGTTGGCGAGGCCGGTGGCGAGCGTGGCGGTGTGCTCGCCGGCGAGGGTGGCGGCCGCGAGCGCGTCGTCGCGTCGGTGCAGTAGTAGAGCGGGGGCGCACAGTCTACATACACATACCTGGTGGGGTCCAGCGCGGCGGTGGTGAGGTTGGCGAGGCCGGTGGCGAGCGTGGCGGTGTGCTCGCCGGCGAGGGTGGCGGCCGCGAGCGCGTCGTCGCGTCGGTGCAGTAGTAGAGCGGGGGCGCACAGTCTACATACACATACCTGGTGGGGTCCAGCGCGGCGGTGGTGAGGTTGGCGAGGCCGGTGGCGAGCGTGGCGGTGTGCTCGCCGGCGAGGGTGGCGGCCGCGAGCGCGTCGTCGGTGCAGTAGTAGAGCGGGGGCGCACAGTCTACATACACATACCTGGTGGGGTCCAGCGCGGCGGTGGTGAGGTTGGCGAGGCCGGTGGCGAGCGTGGCGGTGTGCTCGCCGGCGAGGGTGGCGGCCGCGAGCGCGTCGTCGCGTCGGTGCAGTAGTAGAGCGGGGGCGCACAGTCTACATACACATACCTGGTGGGGTCCAGCGCGGCGGTGGTGAGGTTGGCGAGGCCGGTGGCGAGCGTGGCGGTGTGCTCGCCGGCGAGGGTGGCGGCCGCGAGCGCGTCGTCGGTGCAGTAGTAGAGCGGGGGCGCACAGTCTACATACACATACCTGGTGGGGTCCAGCGCGGCGGTGGTGAGGTTGGCGAGGCCGGTGGCGAGCGTGGCGGTGTGCTCGCCGGCGAGGGTGGCGGCCGCGAGCGCGTCGTCGCGTCGGTGCAGTAGTAGAGCGGGGGCGCACAGTCTACATACACATACCTGGTGGGGTCCAGCGCGGCGGTGGTGAGGTTGGCGAGGCCGGTGGCGAGCGTGGCGGTGTGCTCGCCGGCGAGGGTGGCGGCCGCGAGCGCGTCGTCGCGTCGGTGCAGTAGTAGAGCGGGGGCGCACAGTCTACATACACATACCTGGTGGGGTCCAGCGCGGCGGTGGTGAGGTTGGCGAGGCCGGTGGCGAGCGTGGCGGTGTGCTCGCCGGCGAGGGTGGCGGCCGCGAGCGCGTCGTCGCGTCGGTGCAGTAGTAGAGCGGGGGCGCACAGTCTACATACACATACCTGGTGGGGTCCAGCGCGGCGGTGGTGAGGTTGGCGAGGCCGGTGGCGAGCGTGGCGGTGTGCTCGCCGGCGAGGGTGGCGGCCGCGAGCGCGTCGTCGCGTCGGTGCAGTAGTAGAGCGGGGGCGCACAGTCTACATACACATACCTGGTGGGGTCCAGCGCGGCGGTGGTGAGGTTGGCGAGGCCGGTGGCGAGCGTGGCGGTGTGCTCGCCGGCGAGGGTGGCGGCCGCGAGCGCGTCGTCGCGTCGGTGCAGTAGTAGAGCGGGGGCGCACAGTCTACATACACATACCTGGTGGGGTCCAGCGCGGCGGTGGTGAGGTTGGCGAGGCCGGTGGCGAGCGTGGCGGTGTGCTCGCCGGCGAGGGTGGCGGCCGCGAGCGCGTCGTCGCGTCGGTGCAGTAGTAGAGCGGGGGCGCACAGTCTACATACACATACCTGGTGGGGTCCAGCGCGGCGGTGGTGAGGTTGGCGAGGCCGGTGGCGAGCGTGGCGGTGTGCTCGCCGGCGAGGGTGGCGGCCGCGAGCGCGTCGTCGCGTCGGTGCAGTAGTAGAGCGGGGGCGCACAGTCTACATACACATACCTGGTGGGGTCCAGCGCGGCGGTGGTGAGGTTGGCGAGGCCGGTGGCGAGCGTGGCGGTGTGCTCGCCGGCGAGGGTGGCGGCCGCGAGCGCGTCGTCGCGTCGGTGCAGTAGTAGAGCGGGGGCGCACAGTCTACATACACATACCTGGTGGGGTCCAGCGCGGCGGTGGTGAGGTTGGCGAGGCCGGTGGCGAGCGTGGCGGTGTGCTCGCCGGCGAGGGTGGCGGCCGCGAGCGCGTCGTCGCGTCGGTGCAGTAGTAGAGCGGGGGCGCACAGTCTACATACACATACCTGGTGGGGTCCAGCGCGGCGGTGGTGAGGTTGGCGAGGCCGGTGGCGAGCGTGGCGGTGTGCTCGCCGGCGAGGGTGGCGGCCGCGAGCGCGTCGTCGCGTCGGTGCAGTAGTAGAGCGGGGGCGCACAGTCTACATACACATACCTGGTGGGGTCCAGCGCGGCGGTGGTGAGGTTGGCGAGGCCGGTGGCGAGCGTGGCGGTGTGCTCGCCGGCGAGGGTGGCGGCCGCGAGCGCGTCGTCGCGTCGGTGCAGTAGTAGAGCGGGGGCGCACAGTCTACATACACATACCTGGTGGGGTCCAGCGCGGCGGTGGTGAGGTTGGCGAGGCCGGTGGCGAGCGTGGCGGTGTGCTCGCCGGCGAGGGTGGCGGCCGCGAGCGCGTCGTCGCGTCGGTGCAGTAGTAGAGCGGGGGCGCACAGTCTACATACACATACCTGGTGGGGTCCAGCGCGGCGGTGGTGAGGTTGGCGAGGCCGGTGGCGAGCGTGGCGGTGTGCTCGCCGGCGAGGGTGGCGGCCGCGAGCGCGTCGTCGCGTCGGTGCAGTAGTAGAGCGGGGGCGCACAGTCTACATACACATACCTGGTGGGGTCCAGCGCGGCGGTGGTGAGGTTGGCGAGGCCGGTGGCGAGCGTGGCGGTGTGCTCGCCGGCGAGGGTGGCGGCCGCGAGCGCGTCGTCGCGTCGGTGCAGTAGTAGAGCGGGGGCGCACAGTCTACATACACATACCTGGTGGGGTCCAGCGCGGCGGTGGTGAGGTTGGCGAGGCCGGTGGCGAGCGTGGCGGTGTGCTCGCCGGCGAGGGTGGCGGCCGCGAGCGCGTCGTCGCGTCGGTGCAGTAGTAGAGCGGGGGCGCACAGTCTACATACACATACCTGGTGGGGTCCAGCGCGGCGGTGGTGAGGTTGGCGAGGCCGGTGGCGAGCGTGGCGGTGTGCTCGCCGGCGAGGGTGGCGGCCGCGAGCGCGTCGTCGCGTCGGTGCAGTAGTAGAGCGGGGGCGCACAGTCTACATACACATACCTGGTGGGGTCCAGCGCGGCGGTGGTGAGGTTGGCGAGGCCGGTGGCGAGCGTGGCGGTGTGCTCGCCGGCGAGGGTGGCGGCCGCGAGCGCGTCGTCGCGTCGGTGCAGTAGTAGAGCGGGGGCGCACAGTCTACATACACATACCTGGTGGGGTCCAGCGCGGCGGTGGTGAGGTTGGCGAGGCCGGTGGCGAGCGTGGCGGTGTGCTCGCCGGCGAGGGTGGCGGCCGCGAGCGCGTCGTCGCGTCGGTGCAGTAGTAGAGCGGGGGCGCACAGTCTACATACACATACCTGGTGGGGTCCAGCGCGGCGGTGGTGAGGTTGGCGAGGCCGGTGGCGAGCGTGGCGGTGTGCTCGCCGGCGAGGGTGGCGGCCGCGAGCGCGTCGTCGCGTCGGTGCAGTAGTAGAGCGGGGGCGCACAGTCTACATACACATACCTGGTGGGGTCCAGCGCGGCGGTGGTGAGGTTGGCGAGGCCGGTGGCGAGCGTGGCGGTGTGCTCGCCGGCGAGGGTGGCGGCCGCGAGCGCGTCGTCGCGTCGGTGCAGTAGTAGAGCGGGGGCGCACAGTCTACATACACATACCTGGTGGGGTCCAGCGCGGCGGTGGTGAGGTTGGCGAGGCCGGTGGCGAGCGTGGCGGTGTGCTCGCCGGCGAGGGTGGCGGCCGCGAGCGCGTCGTCGCGTCGGTGCAGTAGTAGAGCGGGGGCGCACAGTCTACATACACATACCTGGTGGGGTCCAGCGCGGCGGTGGTGAGGTTGGCGAGGCCGGTGGCGAGCGTGGCGGTGTGCTCGCCGGCGAGGGTGGCGGCCGCGAGCGCGTCGTCGCGTCGGTGCAGTAGTAGAGCGGGGGCGCACAGTCTACATACACATACCTGGTGGGGTCCAGCGCGGCGGTGGTGAGGTTGGCGAGGCCGGTGGCGAGCGTGGCGGTGTGCTCGCCGGCGAGGGTGGCGGCCGCGAGCGCGTCGTCGCGTCGGTGCAGTAGTAGAGCGGGGGCGCACAGTCTACATACACATACCTGGTGGGGTCCAGCGCGGCGGTGGTGAGGTTGGCGAGGCCGGTGGCGAGCGTGGCGGTGTGCTCGCCGGCGAGGGTGGCGGCCGCGAGCGCGTCGTCGCGTCGGTGCAGTAGTAGAGCGGGGGCGCACAGTCTACATACACATACCTGGTGGGGTCCAGCGCGGCGGTGGTGAGGTTGGCGAGGCCGGTGGCGAGCGTGGCGGTGTGCTCGCCGGCGAGGGTGGCGGCCGCGAGCGCGTCGTCGCGTCGGTGCAGTAGTAGAGCGGGGGCGCACAGTCTACATACACATACCTGGTGGGGTCCAGCGCGGCGGTGGTGAGGTTGGCGAGGCCGGTGGCGAGCGTGGCGGTGTGCTCGCCGGCGAGGGTGGCGGCCGCGAGCGCGTCGTCGCGTCGGTGCAGTAGTAGAGCGGGGGCGCACAGTCTACATACACATACCTGGTGGGGTCCAGCGCGGCGGTGGTGAGGTTGGCGAGGCCGGTGGCGAGCGTGGCGGTGTGCTCGCCGGCGAGGGTGGCGGCCGCGAGCGCGTCGTCGCGTCGGTGCAGTAGTAGAGCGGGGGCGCACAGTCTACATACACATACCTGGTGGGGTCCAGCGCGGCGGTGGTGAGGTTGGCGAGGCCGGTGGCGAGCGTGGCGGTGTGCTCGCCGGCGAGGGTGGCGGCCGCGAGCGCGTCGTCGCGTCGGTGCAGTAGTAGAGCGGGGGCGCACAGTCTACATACACATACCTGGTGGGGTCCAGCGCGGCGGTGGTGAGGTTGGCGAGGCCGGTGGCGAGCGTGGCGGTGTGCTCGCCGGCGAGGGTGGCGGCCGCGAGCGCGTCGTCGCGTCGGTGCAGTAGTAGAGCGGGGGCGCACAGTCTACATACACATACCTGGTGGGGTCCAGCGCGGCGGTGGTGAGGTTGGCGAGGCCGGTGGCGAGCGTGGCGGTGTGCTCGCCGGCGAGGGTGGCGGCCGCGAGCGCGTCGTCGCGTCGGTGCAGTAGTAGAGCGGGGGCGCACAGTCTACATACACATACCTGGTGGGGTCCAGCGCGGCGGTGGTGAGGTTGGCGAGGCCGGTGGCGAGCGTGGCGGTGTGCTCGCCGGCGAGGGTGGCGGCCGCGAGCGCGTCGTCGCGTCGGTGCAGTAGTAGAGCGGGGGCGCACAGTCTACATACACATACCTGGTGGGGTCCAGCGCGGCGGTGGTGAGGTTGGCGAGGCCGGTGGCGAGCGTGGCGGTGTGCTCGCCGGCGAGGGTGGCGGCCGCGAGCGCGTCGTCGCGTCGGTGCAGTAGTAGAGCGGGGGCGCACAGTCTACATACACATACCTGGTGGGGTCCAGCGCGGCGGTGGTGAGGTTGGCGAGGCCGGTGGCGAGCGTGGCGGTGTGCTCGCCGGCGAGGGTGGCGGCCGCGAGCGCGTCGTCGCGTCGGTGCAGTAGTAGAGCGGGGGCGCACAGTCTACATACACATACCTGGTGGGGTCCAGCGCGGCGGTGGTGAGGTTGGCGAGGCCGGTGGCGAGCGTGGCGGTGTGCTCGCCGGCGAGGGTGGCGGCCGCGAGCGCGTCGTCGCGTCGGTGCAGTAGTAGAGCGGGGGCGCACAGTCTACATACACATACCTGGTGGGGTCCAGCGCGGCGGTGGTGAGGTTGGCGAGGCCGGTGGCGAGCGTGGCGGTGTGCTCGCCGGCGAGGGTGGCGGCCGCGAGCGCGTCGTCGGTGCAGTAGTAGAGCGGGGGCGCACAGTCTACATACACATACCTGGTGGGGTCCAGCGCGGCGGTGGTGAGGTTGGCGAGGCCGGTGGCGAGCGTGGCGGTGTGCTCGCCGGCGAGGGTGGCGGCCGCGAGCGCGTCGTCGCGTCGGTGCAGTAGTAGAGCGGGGGCGCACAGTCTACATACACATACCTGGTGGGGTCCAGCGCGGCGGTGGTGAGGTTGGCGAGGCCGGTGGCGAGCGTGGCGGTGTGCTCGCCGGCGAGGGTGGCGGCCGCGAGCGCGTCGTCGCGTCGGTGCAGTAGTAGAGCGGGGGCGCACAGTCTACATACACATACCTGGTGGGGTCCAGCGCGGCGGTGGTGAGGTTGGCGAGGCCGGTGGCGAGCGTGGCGGTGTGCTCGCCGGCGAGGGTGGCGGCCGCGAGCGCGTCGTCGCGTCGGTGCAGTAGTAGAGCGGGGGCGCACAGTCTACATACACATACCTGGTGGGGTCCAGCGCGGCGGTGGTGAGGTTGGCGAGGCCGGTGGCGAGCGTGGCGGTGTGCTCGCCGGCGAGGGTGGCGGCCGCGAGCGCGTCGTCGCGTCGGTGCAGTAGTAGAGCGGGGGCGCACAGTCTACATACACATACCTGGTGGGGTCCAGCGCGGCGGTGGTGAGGTTGGCGAGGCCGGTGGCGAGCGTGGCGGTGTGCTCGCCGGCGAGGGTGGCGGCCGCGAGCGCGTCGTCGCGTCGGTGCAGTAGTAGAGCGGGGGCGCACAGTCTACATACACATACCTGGTGGGGTCCAGCGCGGCGGTGGTGAGGTTGGCGAGGCCGGTGGCGAGCGTGGCGGTGTGCTCGCCGGCGAGGGTGGCGGCCGCGAGCGCGTCGTCGCGTCGGTGCAGTAGTAGAGCGGGGGCGCACAGTCTACATACACATACCTGGTGGGGTCCAGCGCGGCGGTGGTGAGGTTGGCGAGGCCGGTGGCGAGCGTGGCGGTGTGCTCGCCGGCGAGGGTGGCGGCCGCGAGCGCGTCGTCGCGTCGGTGCAGTAGTAGAGCGGGGGCGCACAGTCTACATACACATACCTGGTGGGGTCCAGCGCGGCGGTGGTGAGGTTGGCGAGGCCGGTGGCGAGCGTGGCGGTGTGCTCGCCGGCGAGGGTGGCGGCCGCGAGCGCGTCGTCGCGTCGGTGCAGTAGTAGAGCGGGGGCGCACAGTCTACATACACATACCTGGTGGGGTCCAGCGCGGCGGTGGTGAGGTTGGCGAGGCCGGTGGCGAGCGTGGCGGTGTGCTCGCCGGCGAGGGTGGCGGCCGCGAGCGCGTCGTCGCGTCGGTGCAGTAGTAGAGCGGGGGCGCACAGTCTACATACACATACCTGGTGGGGTCCAGCGCGGCGGTGGTGAGGTTGGCGAGGCCGGTGGCGAGCGTGGCGGTGTGCTCGCCGGCGAGGGTGGCGGCCGCGAGCGCGTCGTCGCGTCGGTGCAGTAGTAGAGCGGGGGCGCACAGTCTACATACACATACCTGGTGGGGTCCAGCGCGGCGGTGGTGAGGTTGGCGAGGCCGGTGGCGAGCGTGGCGGTGTGCTCGCCGGCGAGGGTGGCGGCCGCGAGCGCGTCGTCGCGTCGGTGCAGTAGTAGAGCGGGGGCGCACAGTCTACATACACATACCTGGTGGGGTCCAGCGCGGCGGTGGTGAGGTTGGCGAGGCCGGTGGCGAGCGTGGCGGTGTGCTCGCCGGCGAGGGTGGCGGCCGCGAGCGCGTCGTCGCGTCGGTGCAGTAGTAGAGCGGGGGCGCACAGTCTACATACACATACCTGGTGGGGTCCAGCGCGGCGGTGGTGAGGTTGGCGAGGCCGGTGGCGAGCGTGGCGGTGTGCTCGCCGGCGAGGGTGGCGGCCGCGAGCGCGTCGTCGGTGCAGTAGTAGAGCAGGCGCGCGCTCCAGTCCAGCGCGAGCGCGCGCACGCGCGTCAGCCCGCTGTCCGCCACCACGGTCACCGCGCCGCCCGTCAGGTTCACGCGCTTTATCTCGTTCGTCTGTCGACCGACAGTATACACGTCAGGCACTAGTGGCTGTGCGGGACGCTCAGTAGCTGACGCGAGTTGGTATTAACCAACAACCATATCTTAAATTCATCTGAATGAACTATTATCGTACACTTATAACTTCGTATACAACGTGTTAATGAATTAACGCAAAACTAGAAAGTAGTTTGTTTAGAATCGAGAGCAGAATCAAATTTTAATGTTTTCAGAATCGGTAATTTTTTTCAAAATATTAAATAATTTGTTTGTAAAATTTAAAATTTACTGAACTTGATCTCAACCTACCGCATGGGCTCTCTCACCCTACTTACTACCAAAACAAGATTCTTAAAATGTATTCACGAGCACGCTAGCGCTTTCATACATTGCTGAAATGATAACAAATCATTTTTGCTTGAAAACTTAAAATGCGAATAACTTTAAATTTTAACTATCAAATTAAATAAATTATTGTTTCAATTTAATTATTTTGTTATAAATCAGTTGGGGTGTATGAGGTTTTGCGTTTATTCATTAACACGTTGTATATAAGTGAGGAGAGGAAGGTGATAAGCGAGTCGAGAAAGCGATAAGTGAGAAGAGGAAAATGATAAGTCAGTCGAGACAGTGATAAGTGAGTAGAATAAAATAAAAAAAGATAAATGTAATGTAACTTCCACAGTGTGACACACTGACCTCAGCGTCGGCCCAGAAGATGGCGCTGTCGGCGTGGTAGAGCTGTATGACGGTGGGCGCGGTGATGCTGGGCCCTGACACCGTGGGGATGATGTGAACCAACGGCGCGTCCAGGTCCACGCCGCGGATCTCGCCCGGCCGCCCCATCAGCAGCACCTTCTCGTGCGCTGCACACACACACACGCACACATGTACGTCGATTAGCAACCTGCCCATACTGTAGCACGTAGCTCATTGCAAATAGTACGGACACCTTCATCACTGATGCGGTCGCCGGGTGGTTGCTACTCGCACAAACGCAACGTTGGGATTGTACGGTGGGACCCATAATAATTCAACCCTAGCTCCGCCGCACATCGTCAACGTCGCATCGAGCCAGTGCCGTAAATAGGGCGGTACGAGCGGTGCCCAGGCACAGGTCGCAGAACCTGGGGGGCGCAGAAATGATACCAGCCGTCGTAGTAAGCCAGAGTGATACAGCGCTACTCATAATTTTCACACCACCAGTTTGAATCTTGGTATGTGCAATTGTGCAATTTTGGGCTCTTTTCGCTCGCACCAACCTTTGAATAGTGTTTTAAGCATACACAGGCTAATGGAACTAAAAGGTATTAATACCTTTTTGAGTCATGATGTTTAAAACTTCGAGCTCGCTTTGCTAGCTTTGTTTCTTTGCCCTTGTCTTTCATGGAGGGACGTTTTCACAGAATTCGTTTTATTACCTAAAAACATTTAAGTAACCTTTTGCTTTGTATGTCCTAATACAATTAATTCGCTTCCTTAAGATAATTTTTCGAGTGCGCAGAAATAGAAGCTCGCACCGGACGCATTGAAGGCTATTTACGGCACTGCATCGAACAAGACAACGTCGCATCGAGCACGGGAATATTGCGCGCGATACGAAGTAATAACAACGCTGAGTCAAGCTTCATTAGATACATTTTCGCACCATCTGGCAGCTGGAATGAGTAGGTAATTAAAGCGTGGTAATGTTGTCATTAAGTAACAGTCCAGTGATAGACTCACCCTCGCAGGTCCGGTTGTCGGGGGCGAGGCGCATGACGTGGGGGCAGGCGCAGGCGCGGGTCGAGGGCCCGTCCGTGAGGCAGAGGTGCGAGCAGTTGCCGTTGTTTCGCCCGCACGGGTCGTGCAGCCCGGCCGGCTGCCGGCTCGGGTGGATCACCTAAGGACGAACCGGCGTACTCATTCATTTGTCTACTAATTGAGTTAAAGACCAGACTTTCTTCTCAATCAGACACAAAAATTCATGTCAAATTTTCAAGTTGGTCAGCCTACGACGTCTTTTTACGTAGGTTATCACTCTAAGGAACCACCGTCAAATGTTAACAGCAGAGTTATGACGCCCTAATGGTTAATTATGACGGAAGCGTCAGTCGATCCAGTACATATCCGTACTATACGAGTGCGACACAGACAGAGGGTGGACTGAGACCTTGAGGTCGAAGGGCTGTGTGAGGGTGCGCTGCACGACGGCCACGTCGGAGCCGTTCCACTTGTTCGCCCTGACGACGCTGTTGGAGCGCCAGTCGGTCCAGTACACGTGCGACTCGAACACCGTGATCGCGAAGGGATGAGAGAGGGCCTCGTGGCCCCGCAGCACCTCCCTGTAGTCCGTGCCCTCGTACGTCGTCGTGTGGATCGAGTCCGACCTGCGGAGTACAGTTAGTTGTTAGTCGCTGTGTACCGTGTGACTAGCGGTGTGTGTGTGTGGGTGTGTGTATGTGCAAGCACCTGGCGTCGATCCAGTAGAGCCTGGCGGCGAGGTGGTCGAGCGCGAGGCCGTTGGGCCAGGCGCCGTCGGTGAGGGCGTCGACTCGCACGAGGCGGGTGCGCATGTGCCCCGCCGGGGTGCTGCGCTCGATGCGGGGCGCGGAGTGCTCCCAGTCGCTCCAGAACAGCAGGCCGGCGCGCGGGTCCACCGCGATGGCGCGCGGGCTGTCCATGTCGCCCGCTATCAGCGTGCGCCGGTACTTGCCGTCCAGCCGCGCCACCTACACGACACGACACACCATGATATACTTACGTTACGAACACGCACGACCTGCCCCCCTTGACAAAGTGACATTCTATTGGCGTTGACGCTAGTAGAAAATGACAGTATTTATCGATTTGTCATGACGTTGACGTTTGCTTTCGTCACCATGCGTCAAGTCCATACATTTTTATGTTTTCTATTGTCGTTAACGCTAATCGAAAGATACTTTGTCTATAGGCTCTATTTGCGTCAACGTCGCTTGTTTTTCTTTTGGGAGTAATAGGGGGAGCCAAATTTGCATTAATGTAGCCTGTTTTTGTTCTGGGAAGCAGATTTAAACCCACTGACACAAGCCGACGGACCACTATCTTATTTTTAATATCTTTTCTTCTTCTATCGAGTCGATGGCATGTCATTCTAAATATTTCCAGCCCAGAATTTCGCCACACGGATAGCATTTTCGGCAGTGTTCATAAGCTCCGTTCGCGTGCAGGTGTCCGAGCAGGAAGGGCCATACGAGATGGGCCATAGTCTCAGGAGTAACACCACCAATATCTTTTCATTCATTTCAATTCTGATGTGGACCCTATTTCCACCTGCTCCCACTTTCACACTGCCCTCGCGTGTTTGTACAGGCGGCGATGTTAGACCATAGCAAAAAGTCTGATGTTGACTTCTGGGCTACTTATACGTAGCATTTTTTTCTCAGTAAAGCTAGACAGTTAAACTAAGTACAGGTACCTCGATCTGATGCAGACTGCTCTCAACCCAGTACAGGTTGCCGGCGACCCAGTCCACGGCGAGCCCCTCCGCGGTCGACAGCCCCTGCTGCACCACCACCTCGATGCCGCTCAGAGCTGAGACAGCAATGTCAAGTCAAGTGCTCGCCAGATACGAGGGGGACACTAGTTTAAGTCATAGCAACTCGTAGCTCGTAGTGTAACTGATGACGTGATTTCTTTCTTCATTGAAATCAACTATCTCACATATAGGGTCCTACTTAATATGCTGACAGTTTTTAAGGGGATGATCAGACCATCGAACTGAACAACTTTCTCTATGGGACAAACATCGAAATCGGGAAAAAAAAACAGCTGTGCCATACGACCTATGGTTCGAGCAGGTTTGCAGTTTTGTGTGCAACAGCAGATTTTTTATTTTCGCGATTTCGACGTTGGTGCCATAGAGAAAGTTGTTCAGTTTGATGGGCTGATCCCCTTAAAAAAGTGTCAGCATATTAAGAAGGACCCTATATATATGCCTGTTTTCTTAGGGTGCGTCCACATCAGACGAACGCGCGGCGAATGCGTAGATCGCGAGTCGCTCGCGGTCTACGCGGTTGCATTTTATGCTCGTGCATCGCTACTGCGCAGCTCGCGAGCCGCTCGCGAGCCAGATGTGGACGCACCCTTACAATGTTTTTACTAACGACAGTCAAGATACTCCTCACACTGACAATATAAGGTCCAACAAAATTAACTGAAACTATTTTAAGGTCGTAAAGACCGTTTGTGATCGTAAGATCACACCATCAAACTGAACAACATCGAAATCGCAAAAAAATATCTGCTGTCATTCACATTCTGATTGCAATTTTGTATGGAATAGCTGATATTTTTTACGCGATTTCGACATTGGTTCCAAAGAGGATATTGTTCAGTTTGATAGTCTGACTCTGATCATCCTCTTAAAATAGTGTCAGCTAATTTTGTTAGACCTTGTGTACAATATCAATATGCTCAATGGTGGCAGAGATTAGTTTCTAGATTGTTTCTGAAAAATTTATTTGACTTTAATTGGTTAGTATTGAAAATATCACCAGACTTGGTTTGTATGGAGCGCGCTCAATTATATTCCCTTAAGATTAATTTGTCCATCCGAGTGGGTTGTCAAGAATCTCAGGATTAACTAAACCTCATGATGTGTCATTTCGTGTATGTTAACTATACTATAGAGACGTACCGTTGCCTATGATGGTGCCGCGGTATATGTTGTCGTCGACCACGTCGGTCCAGTAGAGGTGTGTGAGGTTAGTGGCGGGGTCGCGGCGCCAGTCCAGCGCGATCGTGTTCTTGAGCGAGGAGATGAGGGCGCGGGAGGTGAGCGAGGGCAGCTCCACCCCTCGCACCTCGTGACGGTTGCTGAACACCAGCAGCGGGATCGCCTTGTCTGTCATTACGATCAATAGTTCACTCACAAATACTGTTAATCAATGACATTCTATTCACAAGGACTTCGCATCAATGCGCTGTTAACGGGACCACAAAAGTGTGCTTAATTATTTTTCACACCTCCGGGCGGAAAGCGACAACTTTCGTCCCGCTACGCTAAACGAAGTTGCCGCTTTCCGCCTTCGTCCAGGAGCAAAATAGTATAACCTCGGGCAGTAAATAAGAATACTTATTTTTCAAACTGTGTATAAAAGATTTTACAATAAGCAAGAATCAACAGTTTGGTCCGCAGTACGGACGTACAATATTAGGTGGCCAGCTTCCTGGGGTGGCTTATATTGTAAACCAAAATAAAATATTTGAATATAAAAAATATATATGCTATGCTAAATAGTAATATTTTGGACCCTCCCTCTTGGACGCCGTACAGAGCGGACGTGTTTACAGAGATTTTTACGCCAGTTCTCGATAAAATAACATCAAAATAAAGTAAAAATAAAGTGCAAATAGTACCAGGACTGCAGTGATCTGTGGAGCTACCGATAACGGGAAGTTGGAAGAAAGAGACCGAAAGGTGAGCGAGATAACCGTAAAACTCACCGAACGGTCCCGGTGTGCGCACAACAGCTGACCTGATTTCCGGTTCTCATTGGCCGACGCGTGACACGCCCACCGACGCAGGAGCAACTTTCTTGTGGGAGTGGCGGCCGGCCTCTCGCTGTCCCGCTCGGATTCATACTGCTGTCCTTCACAAGGATCGATATCGATTGCCGACGGAAACATAACGGTAGCAAGCAAATAGGCCTACTTTCCATAAGTACTTCCAATCTTCTTATGGTTTATAGCGATACGGGAAAAATTTTGTACTGTTTTCGCAATATTCACATTCATAACAAGTAAAATGCCTCTGGAACGCTCCCCAAAAGGCTCCCCAAAGATAGCTCCCCCGGAAACCTCTGCTTCCGTTCCTGATCTCACGAAGATTCCAAACCCAAACTTAAATAACAGACCTTTAAAAAGAAAACAGGGAGATGACTTAAATATCTTCATGGACAAAATGCAAGCGATGTTTACCTTATGGTCTACTCAACAAGAAAACAAGTTTGAGCAAATATTAAATACGGTCCAGACTATAAAAGTACAAAACGTTGAAATCAGTAACTCGATCGAATTTATATCCAAGCAATATGACACGATGAACGAAAAAGTAGAAAAACTTGAGCAAGAGAGAAAGCTAAACCTAGACTACATACGATCTTTAGAAGAGAGGGTCGAAACAATGGAGAAAAATTCCAAAAACTCAAGCATAGAACTTCGAAACGTACCTATTACAAAACCAGAGACCTACGAAGACTTAAAGAAGATTGTTACAAATATGGGAGACGCGCTGGGAGTGAATATTCAGCCATATGATATAAAGAACATCTACAGGATAAACTCTAAGTCCAGTGAAAGTAAGCCCATCATCGCGGATTTCAACTCGATACCGGTAAAGGAAAATCTCATCTCTAAAGCAAAGTCATACAGCAAACAACACGATGGAAACAGGCTGAGCACAAACGATCTGAGCATCACAGGAACACCACAACCTGTATATCTATCCGAAAACCTGACCCAAAAAACGAAGAAACTTCATTTCTATGCAAGGGACTTTGCTAGGTTAAACGAATTTGCATTTTGCTGGATTTCCTATGGCAAGGTATATTTACGTAAAAAGCAGGGAGACCCCGCGATTCGTATAGATAACGAGCTGGATCTCAAAAAACTGTCACAACCGAAGTGACTACAAAAATGTCTTAATATTATTATTTTCCTAAGTAAGTTTTTTCTAAATATTTTTATTTGTAATAGCTTTATAGCATTGTTGTTAAATCTAAGCATGTCAAAAACTTTTACATATTTTATCTCTCTTTACACTATCAAACATATACCCACCCTACTCCAATACTATAAACAATGTTTGCATTACATCACATACTTATATACACGGTTACATATCACGAGAAAGAATAACAAATCCCCTGGTTTGAACCACGTTTTCTGTTTACGAAATTCGCGGACACAAATAAATTATTAGATGATTTAGATAGTTTTAGTATCTCGGAAAACATAATGTGTGAGCCAGAGCTTTGTAAAATGTACATTCCGAGACCTGAATCCCAACTTAAAATATTACAGCAAAACATAAGGAGCATAAATCGTAACTACGGAGGTCTTACTGTACTTTTATCGCGTATTGGCATTGGTTGCGACATTATCGCTCTCTCAGAATGTTGGCTATCTTGTGTGGGAAACCTGCCTGACATGGAAGGGTTCAACTGTTTTAGTACGACTCTAAATCACAATCAAAACGACGGGGTTGTCTTGTACATAAGGAGTCAGCTGAACTGTCAGGTTGAGGAACCACATATGTTGGAAACAAACTGCCTACTTGTGAAGCTTGATAAAGAAACTGCTGTAGTAGTAATATATCGGCCACACTGCTTTAAAAACTTAGAAAATTTCTTTGTATCATTACGCAACCTTCTGTTAGAACTGATCACGTTCAAAAATATTATAATAGTCGGGGACATAAACATAAATATATTGGAATGTAATTCACTAACATATAGCTACCTAGATATACTCTCGTATTATGGTCTCGCGCCTGCATATTCTCACCCCACTACCCTTAGTAGTTGTCTTGATCACGTTATATTAAAAACAAATCTAAAAACGCGTACACTAACATTGCAAACTACAGTAACAGATCATCAGGCTATACTGCTCTGTGTCCAGGCGTATGGCCGCACTAAATACGAGAGGATACAAACATATAATAGAATAAATATGGAGGCGACTCTCACGGAATGCAAAAGTATTGATTTGGAATTTGTTTATAGTGGTACAAACCCGAATGTAGCGTTAAATTCTCTAGTTGATAAAATCTCTAACATAATCGTAAAAAACACTAGTAAAACTAAATTACCCAGGAGTAAAACTACACTAAAGCCATGGATCACAGTGGGTATCCTACGATGTACTAGAAACAGGGATAGATTACAGAGAAAGTTAAAAGCAGATCCAAACAATGAAATCCTGAAAGTTACCTTCAAACGCTACAGGAATTATTGTACTAACTTACTGAAGAGAGCGAAACGTCAATACGAGAAAGAGCAAATAAAATCAGCGGGTAAAAGTAGTAAAAAGCTGTGGGATACAATTAGGTCTATTTCAAATTTACAAAAAGCTAAGGAAAAACCACACCAACTCCTTTCAATAAAATCGACTCCACAGTGTTCAGTAAATGCCGTAAACTTATTTTTTGCAGAAATAGGAAAAAAACTAGCCGAAAAAATACCTAATCTAGGCTCTTTGCCTCGGGCTTCTACAGCTGTAGACACCAAGTATTCCCAATGCAACTCCTTTGTCTTGCTGGATACTACTGAACAGGAGGTGGAAAGTTTAATATCCAACCTGAAAACTGATTGTGCAACTGGCTGTGACGGTATCTCTGCAAAGATTTTGAAAATGATTATGGATGTTATCGTTCCCCCTCTCACCCATATAATAAACTTATGTCTAAAAAATGGTGTGTTCCCTGACGTACTGAAACGATCTATACTTAGTCCAATTTTCAAGAGTGGTAGCAGAGACTGTGTCAACAACTATCGTCCTATTTCAATATTGACGTCCCTATCCAAAGTCTTTGAAAGAGTTATCAATACTAGACTGGTAAAGTACCTAGAAAGTCAGCAACTTTTGGCTGATACGCAATACGGTTTTAGAGCCGGTAGATCTACGGCAGATGCTGTACATGACTTCACGGACAACATAGTTGGGAATTTGGATAGTGGAAAGAAATGTTTGACAATATTTTTGGATCTTGCTAAAGCGTTTGACACAGTCTCTGTTCCCAACCTTGTACATAAACTGGAACTCATGGGCATTAGAGGTAACCAACTAAATCTAATGAAAGATTATCTCAACAACAGGACGCAGTGTGTTAGGATAGGAGAATATATAAGCGAGGAGCAGAGTATAGAGTACGGAGTCCCTCAGGGTAGCATAATAGGACCTACTCTCTTTCTATGCTATATAAACGAGCTCTGTAAGCTGAAACTTGATAGCGGTAGAGTTATCTCATATGCAGATGACACCACGTTAACTTTCAGTGCTGACACGTGGGAGGAGGTTTATGTGAAGGCTCAAAATGGTTTTGATACAGTATGTAAATGGCTTGCTATGAACTCTCTTACCATTAACGCAGAAAAAACAAAGTATCTGACCTTCTCTATTACAAATCGGCCAGCACGAAAAAACCAGTCTGCAAAGATTACGGCTCATAGATGTGGGTACCCACCTGATCAAATTTGTACATGCCCCACTATTAATAGGACCAATACTATAAAATACCTTGGGGTCATTATAGACAACAATCTTTCTTTCAGTTACCACATTCACAGTGTAGCGCAGAGGGTGAGGAAACTCATATATGTGTTTAAACAGCTAAGGCATGCTGCAACGGGAAAAATCCTAAAACTAGTGTACACAGCGCTTTGTCAATCAATAATCTCCTACTGTATAACTACCTGGGGAGGTGCAGCAAAATCACACTTGATACACCTAGAAAGAGCGCAAAGAGTAATACTAAAGGTGTGCCTCTTCAAGCCGATACTCTTCCCAACGGTTGAATTGTACAGACAGAGTGAGGTACTCTCAGTTCGACAGATTTTTATTCTACTTACCATTTTAAAGCAGCACTCCATGTTGACCTACAGTACTGATCACAAGTACGCAAATACTCGACGTCATTACACGGTGTGTAGTTCAGAACCTGCCAGAACTACTTTCAAACAGCGATTTTTCTGCTTTCAGGGAGGAAAGCTGTATAATCAAGTAAATAAGAACCTTAGTATATACATAACACGTAAAACAGAATGCAAGAGGCTAGTTTCTCGGTGGCTCCTTACACTAAATTACAGTGACACTGAAAAACTTCTATATATAGTAACCTAGGTGAATGTAAACTATTGTATCTCTAACGTACACACACATACACACACACACGCACATACACACACACACACATACACACAAAGCACACAATTTACTTACCTATTGTTTGATCCCAGGATAACAACTAGGTAGATCTTGAGGTTGAGCAAATATTTTGTGATATTTCGTAACACGCGTACGTTCTGCCGTAGTAGTAGTTTAAATTGTTATCTCCAAAGAGGGGGGGGCCTGGTGACTTGACTGACAGGTTTTTTAATTTAAAAAACCCAAATCGGGCACCAGTTCCCGCCCACAAACACATAAGAACCATGTAAAAATTTATAAGTACTACCTATTCTGTACCTGCCTATGTTTTGTGGACTGGGAAAAATAAACAACATTTTTATTTTATTATTATTTTTTTATTATTTCAATAAAATGTATTTAAAACTAAAAAGAAAGCCTCAGATCACATGTTTGTTGACAACTACATGAAATCTGAGACCTTACTTTCCTGCCCTCGGTGCGTAATCTACTATTACATTACTGCTTAGTGACCGAGGACATTGAAATGACTGGACTTGTGTGGAACGTCAGCGGCAATGTATGACAGCCAAGGTCAACTGAAGCATACTGAGATGACCTTAGACACATGTTCCATTTTTGGGGTTTTGATATTGTATGACGTGATGAGTCCATGTGTATAGAATGTCATTGCAATTAATGCTAAGATTTCATAAGATTGTAATTATTGATGACTTTTGTTTTTTAATCGTTTGCGCTTGTTTGTCAGGTCGCAGACAAGAGTAATCTGTCGCGAACACTGTATCCTTTATTGTAAAAAGTACGAGCGCGCTCGATACATTGCGTCATTGCGACCAATAATAGTTAATTGTTATACAAGAGTACAAAGTTGCTTTTTAACCGCGTGCTCAATTTTGATGACCGAGCAAGTGAAGGATTCTTAAATGAACGTTAGCGAGGGAATCAAAAGAGCACGAGGTGAAAAATCTTTGCACTCGAGTGCAACAAGTAACTTTTCATCCCACCTCAGCGAGGAAATGACTAAATGCAAAAAAAAAAGTTGTATCATACAACTTTTTCGGCACCATGGAGGGAAAAGTAAATAGGTTTAATGATGTTTTGAATTCACAAAGTTAGTGTACACACGATGTTCTAAATTCAATTTACTTTATCCTCTAGAGGATAAAAACGGCTTTTGCACTCAGATATCGAAGAGTAAAAATACTCTTTCTGAGATGGGGGGGATGAAAAGCTTTTTTACTTAACGCGTTGCGAATTTTCATCGCGGGTTTGTCTTCAAGCGCTTACGTAAAGCAAACATAAGATCAAAGTGCGACTATGTCCTACGATAGTATAATATGTCGGTACATGATAGTGACAATGGGAACTCACCGGTGCTCTTGCAGGTGAAGCCGTCGTCGGCGAGCTTGAAGCCCTCGTAGCAGGTGCACTTGTGCCGCGTCTTCTGCGGCATGCACGTCTGTGGGACGTTGTTACAGTAATACTTAAGGGGGTGCTTCAGACCAACTTACTGAACAACTAGTCGAGAAAAAATAAAAAAAGTTAGCTGTCCCATACATTTGAGACGAGAGGGTACTGCAGTTTTGTATGCGAGAGCGGATTTTTTTTGACTATTTCGATGTTGGCTCCGTTGGCTCCTTAGTAAAAGTTGTTCAGTTTGACGTTCTGAAGTACCCCCTTAGTATTACTAGGGTGTTTTGTTACACCCTGTAGTATGTTGTGAGCAACATTCATTATGGCAACTCAAAGGTTTCAATTACAGCACGGAATGGCTAGTGGCTTCATTTAAGGATCTTATGAGGCTTCAGTAGTAGGTACTGCTAAAGAAACAAGATGATGTCGATACGCGCGTACGCTCGCGCCTGCTATACCTCACCTTTACCTGAAAGGTAATCTACGCGGCTTGGGGTATACCGGGCATAGTGTGATAACTCTTCAGTCCTGGAATTCCCCTGAAACTTGCCCGGCGTGGGGTGGCACGTGCACATACCTGGCTGCAGACCCCCCACTCGGTGCAGACGTGGGTGGCGGCGCAGGTGAGCGCGTCGCGCTGCAGGTGCAGCCCCGCCGGGCACGAGCACGAGCACGCGGCGTGGGGTGGCACGTGCACATACCTGGCTGCAGACCCCCCACTCGGTGCAGACGTGGGTGGCGGCGCAGGTGAGCGCGTCGCGCTGCAGGTGCAGCCCCGCCGGGCACGAGCACGAGCACGAGCACGCGGCGTGGGGTGGCACGTGCACATACCTGGCTGCAGACCCCCCACTCGGTGCAGACGTGGGTGGCGGCGCAGGTGAGCGCGTCGCGCTGCAGGTGCAGCCCCGCCGGGCACGAGCACGAGCACGAGCACGCGGCGTGGGGTGGCACGTGCACATACCTGGCTGCAGACCCCCCACTCGGTGCAGACGTGGGTGGCGGCGCAGGTGAGCGCGTCGCGCTGCAGGTGCAGCCCCGCCGGGCACGAGCACGAGCACGAGCACGCGGCGTGGGGTGGCACGTGCACATACCTGGCTGCAGACCCCCCACTCGGTGCAGACGTGGGTGGCGGCGCAGGTGAGCGCGTCGCGCTGCAGGTGCAGCCCCGCCGGGCACGAGCACGAGCACGCGGCGTGGGGTGGCACGTGCACATACCTGGCTGCAGACCCCCCACTCGGTGCAGACGTGGGTGGCGGCGCAGGTGAGCGCGTCGCGCTGCAGGTGCAGCCCCGCCGGGCACGAGCACGAGCACGAGCACGCGGCGTGGGGTGGCACGTGCACATACCTGGCTGCAGACCCCCCACTCGGTGCAGACGTGGGTGGCGGCGCAGGTGAGCGCGTCGCGCTGCAGGTGCAGCCCCGCCGGGCACGAGCACGAGCACGCGGCGTGGGGTGGCACGTGCACATACCTGGCTGCAGACCCCCCACTCGGTGCAGACGTGGGTGGCGGCGCAGGTGAGCGCGTCGCGCTGCAGGTGCAGCCCCGCCGGGCACGAGCACGAGCACGCGGCGTGGGGTGGCACGTGCACATACCTGGCTGCAGACCCCCCACTCGGTGCAGACGTGGGTGGCGGCGCAGGTGAGCGCGTCGCGCTGCAGGTGCAGCCCCGCCGGGCACGAGCACGAGCACGCGGCGTGGGGTGGCACGTGCACATACCTGGCTGCAGACCCCCCACTCGGTGCAGACGTGGGTGGCGGCGCAGGTGAGCGCGTCGCGCTGCAGGTGCAGCCCCGCCGGGCACGAGCACGAGCACGAGCACGCGGCGTGGGGTGGCACGTGCACATACCTGGCTGCAGACCCCCCACTCGGTGCAGACGTGGGTGGCGGCGCAGGTGAGCGCGTCGCGCTGCAGGTGCAGCCCCGCCGGGCACGAGCACGAGCACGCGGCGTGGGGTGGCACGTGCACATACCTGGCTGCAGACCCCCCACTCGGTGCAGACGTGGGTGGCGGCGCAGGTGAGCGCGTCGCGCTGCAGGTGCAGCCCCGCCGGGCACGAGCACGCGGCGCCGCTCGGCGTGGGGTGGCACGTGTGAGAGCACGCCGCCACTACGCACATCGGCTCTCCTGCGACACCAACATCATCATCATCGTCAACAATGTCCAGAAGATAATATGTGAAACATTATGAAGTGCAGACCACAAAAGAAAAGATGTTACGAGTTATGATGCAAGTGAGAGAAGTTGGCTATTACAGCCGAGACGGGATTGCACCACGAGTCACTAGGCGAGTGCTGTTATGCTAGCCGAGGCTGTAATGCCAATGCTCATGTGTTTCATAAGACGTTTTTCAACATAGGTACTTGCGAGGAAAAATTTATAAAATTGAGGCGGTACTCACCGCATCGGTCGGCCTCATCGGCCCCATCCGCGCAGTCCTCGTTGCCGTCGCAGAGCTGCAGAAGCGGCACGCAGCGCGTCGCGTTGTCGCAGCGCAGCGCGGGCGGCGCGCAGTCCGGGCCGCTCGGGCCGCTGCCGGGCGTGCTGGTGCTGGTGGTGGTAGTGGTGGGGGGGGTGGTGCGCACCGCCGCGCACTCCGCCTCGTCGGAACCGTCCAGGCAGTCCATGCGCGTGTCGCACCGGAACTCCTGACACGTCACAACAATAAGCTTACAGCGAGCCTAGACAAAGTGCACACGCTTCTTATTCTACAAACGACAACGCCGCAGCGTTATCGACGATTGAAAATTGACAGAATGCTAGACAATGTCACAAATTATTGACGGACAGGTCACGTTGCAGGGTTTGCACCGAACACTTGTCTTTCGCGTGGTGTTCAACGGTTCGCGTTTCAACCTGCCACGAGGCTCCGCAATCCTCAGTTGTGTTCTTATTCAAAAACAATCCTTGAGATTAGATAGATACTCCCTCAAACCACTTGACACTGGCGGAAATGCTAACGCACAAGCAAGAAGTCCATCAATTATAAAAAAAAATCGCTCATCAGAGAAAAAGCTAAATCTGCTTTATCATTAGCGTTCAGTTCACTCAGTCATTCACTCTTTTATATTCTGAATCGTGTTCGATTTAAAAAAAAATTACAACTAGGTAAGGCCGCTAAACCCTATCCATATACACACATACAGACATAAGTTGTACCAAAATAGAAAGTTGGCCCATTTTTTTTAGTACGTTAGAAGCGTGAGGTTCAATTGAGTAAAAAAAATTTTTTCAACGCTCATATCATTGTATCCGTCGAAAAAAAAAATTCCTCTTAATTACCATAATACTGTTTTTGGGTTATTATCAGTCTTTTTGCCAAATTTTAATTCAATAAAATATTTGGGGGTAATTAAAGCGGAGCATACAGACAGACAGAATGGACAAAAGTATAAGGATTCCTTGTTTGACAACGGGTTCCGTTTCGTCTAAAAACATGATGATATTGTTATAACAATATTAGTAACAACGTATTGTATTTAAATAGAATGGCGTCTCACAATTCGTATGCACTCTCGGTTTGCGCACTGGAACTCGTGGTCCTCGCAGAGACGCGCGCGCTCCGGCTCCTGCTGGTGCGGGTGTCTGTGTACACACAATATTGTATTAGCAAGGTATCACCTGATTGTCTGAACAGAAACATGATTTCGTGCTTTGGATGGCACGTTAAGCCATTGGCCCCGCCTACTATAAATAAATAAATAAAAATAAAAATCATTTATTTCAGGATACAAGGTCCCATATACACAAGATTTCAATACAATGTTAATATAAATTATAGGATATCACATTAAAATGTTCGTCAAAAATATAAAAATTGTCATAGATCTTTCTTATTATTGAGTTCGGAGACGCACGCGCGCGCTGCTCGAAGGAGGCTCTCGCGGTCCTCATCACTGCAAAGAAATCATTGACCCTGTTCTCAGCAAACATACCAGATGCGCTACACCTCCACAGCAAGCCCAACATGCCTCTAAAGGCGTTGTTAAATTGTACTCTCAGCGTGTTGTAGGCGCGCTGTGTATAGGAGTACCACAAGTGGCCGGTGTAGAACGGCTGGCAGTACGCTTTGAACAGCGTCACCTTGGCGTCCTTAGAGCAGCGCGCGAACCGTCGCGCCAGCATGTTGGCACGCATGGCGAGCGCGCGCCGCTGCCTCTCGAGGTCCTCATCATCCCGCAGTCTGTCGGAGACTATGTGACCCAGATATTTGAATTCTGACACCACTTTAATTTCACAACCGCGCAGTTACACTGGCAGTAACTACGACTATTCTCTGGCGGTAATAGTCGCTACATAAAAACCACGTCAGAGGCCGTAAGGCGGTCTGAAAAACTCTGACACCAGGGCTTGCTGCCCACGCGATAAGAAGAAGATTAACAAGTTAATATACAAGAGGGGTAACATTACCGTTTAGACTGTAATATATCGTGTTTAGTCATCGTCGATAAGTCTCTTGGTTCGACGTTCTACCGAATCCAGTGCAGGGTTAGAGACACTTAAACACCTATCGTAACTTTTATTTGTAAATTTATATCTTCAATGTATTTACAGATATTTTATCAAGCTAGTTGCATTTTATAGCATTTTATTAAGTTAGTTATATTTAATTACTATTTATGATTATGTTATTTATATTGATTAAAATCGAAAAATACTGGATATTTTTTTTACCTAAAGAACTTTTACTATGGAAGCTAACATGAATTCGTTTAAAAAAATCTGCCGTCTCATGCATTTAAATCGAGTAGGCATTGCAGTTTAAGTTTAGTATGAAACAACAGATTTTTTTCCGATGTCAGGTTTGCTTCAATTGTAAAAGTTGTTCAGTTCGATGGTCTGAACCACCCCTGAAAGTTTCGGAAAGGTAAATATAATCTAGTATAATGGTACTCACAGTCCGTTGTTGGGCCTCGCGGCGGCGGCGGGGCCGGGGCCGGGGCCGGGGGCGGGCGCGGGCGTGGTGTCGGCGGGCGCGTCGCGGCACTGTCGCTCGTCGCTCGCGTCGGCGCAGTCCGCGTGCCCGTCGCAGTAGTACTCCCACGGCACGCACGCTCCCGACGAGCACCGGTACATGCCCGCGCACATCGACTTGTCTGCGCACACGACAAACATACTAGTACACTCCTCGACAAAAATGGCTATGAAAACAGCAAGCCAATAGACGCACTGTACCTTATATGGTCACTCGGTGTCGGACGCTCGGCGGAGTAACAACTCTGTTTCGAACGTTCGTCGGTCTAACTTCTGATGATGCTCCTTGGCGGAGCGAAACACGTGTAGAGTAGAAATTATTTGGTGGGCAGGTTGTATTGCATAACGTAATACAACTTTTTCTACTAGGTATTTAGATGCGGAGGTCTCGACACAATCATATTATCTACTTGTTAGTCATGGATTTCCGCAAAAAATTACAGTACAAACGGCTGAAAGGGAAGAGTGCAAGCGCTTATCATTGAGATAGTGTATATAAAAACTAACTGCAGTCGCGCTCGTCGCTGTCGTCGTTGTGGCCGCAGTCCCTCGCGGCGTCGCAGCGCCAGGCGGCGGGTATGCAGCGGCGCGACGTGGCGCACAGGAACTGGTCCGCACCGCACGCAATACGCGCGCACGCCGCAGACGTCTCGTCCGCTCCGTCGCCGCAATCTGACGGCAGTAGTGAGAGACATCCGTTAAATGTACCGGCAAGTACTCGTTCGTCGACATTTTTAGTTTATGTGAGATGAATGATGACCAAACATCGTTCGATTGTTTAAAATTATACACTAGCAGACTGCTACTGGTTTGTTTATTTTGTTTATATATGAGAATATCATCAGTCGAACCTCAAATCTTTTATGCTACAATAGAGAATTCAAATAAAAATTTAATTGTTTACTTAGATGACATTCTTGCATCATTGTTAGTACAGTGCGTGAATGTTCCATACAATTTAAACTTTATTGTATTTATATTTTTCCTTTTTGGAGAACTTACAGCTAAATGACAGTTTGATTTCTAAAAAGACAAATTGATGGTCAGATGCTGACAACAAGTTCCCATATTTTGCTAGTATTGGAATAAGTTGGAAACATATTTTAAGCTACTAACCTCGTAGTCCGTCGCAGACCCAACTCTTGGGTATGCATCTGTTAGTGTCGCACTGCATGAACTGATCCTCACTGCAGGTCACGTTCGCTACAAACACATACATTTATTGTTATTGTCTCGTAGCTAGCGAGGTTCCAACAGATTGTGATGAAAGTGTTTGCGTACCGCATGGTCCGAGTGGCGAGGAGTCCTCGTCGGAGCCGTCGGGACAGTCCGCGTCGCCATCGCATACGAACTGCGCGTCTATACACCGTCTGTTACACACGACATTTCGTACACATTTTAACAAGTGCATGGGGACGAGAAAAGCGAAAATGGGGGCCTATTTCACCACTTTTTAAGTGCATGATAGTTTATATGACAGATCGTTTGAGATATCTTTCGTATGAGATATGTTAAACGATTTGACAGATAAGCTATCAAAAACTTGTCCAGAAGTGGTAAAACAGTCAA
>OZ004683.1:13022933-13092357 GCA_963924505.1 Agonopterix alstromeriana
GCTCGAGCAATGCTACATGCGACTCACCCGTTGGCGGGGTCGAGCGCGATGGAGCGCGGGTTGTAGTCGGCGCGCTGCAGCAGCACGCGGCGCTGCGCCGGCGCACCGAGCCGCGCCACGGAGATGCGCCCGAGCGCGTCGTCCGTCCAGTACACGTTGTTACCTGTTGTTACCGACAACTGCTGTTACTCTAACATATAGGTTATAGGTTACACGCTCAGTCTCGCGTCAGTCTGGTCATGTATATTTGATTCAAAGGGCACTGACGCGAGACCGAGCGTGCTAACATGGTTCTTCAGTCATACATCTCGTCATGCACTTCCGTCGGTTGAAGGTGCTACGCACTTGCCCTTTTCGGAGAAGACCAATTATTTGGTCGTGGTAATTTCTCCTCGGACGCCCTCTCTCGACTGTTGCACCGACAACAATACGTTTATGATAATAAGTACACGCAGTATACATCGTGTACTCGTACGTACCCATCCAGTCGATGGCGATGCCCTCGCAGTTGTCCACGTCCTCGTCGATGAACACCTCGCGGCCCGTTCCGTCCAGCTTCTGACGCACTATCTGATACCTGCACAATTTATTTACTTTTATTGTAGTACAGACTATAAGGTCTAACAAAATTCGTTGAAACTATTTTAAGGGGAGTATCAGACCATATGACACAGAGACGTAATTGTTCACTCAAGGCATATAATGCAGGCATATAATACCAAAAAAGCTTTTGTTGTCCAAAAATACCATAGCCCGCATTCCTCCTTGGGAATTTTGTAAGGAATATTTTAGGAAACTGAAGATTTTAACCGTTCCATGTCTTTACATACTCGTTCTTCCGACGGACTTAGTAAAAAAACGTCACATTTTTGAAACCAAAGAGGAGATGATACAGCGAGAGAGTACCAGGAGAATGGACGTGCGTAAGGTAATACACCAACGTTAAGGGTGGTAGATCATTGTCCACGTAACCTGGCAGTGAAACTGTTTAATAAGATGCCTAAAGAGTTGAAAGCACTGAGAGCAAAAGTGCTTTTGCTGGAACAGATGGCTGATGGGGCCAAAGAGTTCTCGAATGGCGAACCTGGTGAAGGCGGCGGGAAACCGTTGGATGAGGGCAGCGCAGGACCGGTCGTTATGGCGAGCTTTGGGGGAGGCCTATGTCCAGCAGTCATAGGCCTCAGGCATCAGCTGAGATGATGAATAGAGGTACAAATCGTTGAGGCGCTCGGGTAATGAGTGTAGGTACCTGTGCACGTCGCAGTAGTAGAGGTAGCCAGAGGCGAGGTCCACGTCGGCGGCGGTGGGGCGCTGCGCGTCGGTTGCCGGCACGAAGGCCTCGAGGCGCGCGTGCGGCCCCGACTCGTCCCCCGCCGCACCCCCACCCTCCCCCGACGCGCTCAGCCCCTGCACGAGTGGGGGGGAGCCGCGCGCCACCAGCAGGTAGCTGTCCATCTGAGCAAATATTACACCATCTCAGAAAGTCATCGCACAGATTAATAATAAATTACTACTTAACAGATAAATCGCTTCAGACTAAATCTTCAATACCTACCGCTAATAGCCTACTTTTTCACGGCGCCGACCCCTACGTGCGAAAATGTGCCTAATCGTTCAAACGTTACAGTAGATTACACACCGAGGGCAGGAAAGTAAGAAAGATCTCATGTAATGTGATCTGAGGCTTTCTTATTTACTGCCCGAGGTTAGAATACTATTTTTCTCCTCGACGGAGGTGGAAAGCGGCCATTTCGTTTAGCGCAGCGGGACGAAAATTGACTCTTTCCGTCCGGAGGGGAGAAAAGTTATTATAGCTTCGCAGCGGGCTGCCTGGGGCTGACTCTTTCGAAAAATAATATTACACATTTCGAATTTATCAAATTATTTTCACTCGCGATACATTGAGGCAGAACTGCACTCGATAAAATCCGGAAACACAATGACACAAACCAGAGAGGACGCAAGGAATCACAATACGGACAAGGAGAATCAAAGAGTTAATTTAATAACAGTTTTAAATATTGCAGCACGGTTCCTGTCTCCTATTTTGTTGAATATTTTTATTAAACGTAGTCTCTAGTTCCCTTACAAAATTATAAAAGTAATCAGAGGGTACTTTTGACTTTCCGTAAAAGAATATTTTTTTGAATGCTTTTCATGCAATTCGTGCGCGCATCGCGGCTGTCGACAGACCACTGTGCATTTTGGGGTTTCGACACACCGGCGGCCGGTAGGTAATTAACGCGCGCAACTACATGGAGTAGCAGAGGTCTGGTCATAGTCTCGGTCGCCGCGGTGTGACGTCACGCAGATATATGTATAGTGTAGTACGTACGTTGGCTCTAATGCAGTCCCTGTGGCCCGAGAGCCTGTAGCCGTGGCGGCAGAGGCAGTGCGCGTGCGGCTTCTCGCCGCGGTATGACGTCACGCAGATATATGTATAGTGCAGTACGTACGTTAGCTCTAATGCAGTCCCTGTGGCCCGAGAGCCTGTAGCCGTGGCGGCAGAGGCAGTGCGCGTGCGGCTTCTCGCCGCGGTATGACGTCACGCAGATGTGCGCGCACCCGCCTCTGTCGTGCGCGCACGGGTGATGCGCTGCAACATTACACACACGTACGCTTTTATATGTTCACAGGGAAGAGTTGATGATATAACCATTTTCGTAGTGTCAAGTCCGCTATTTATTTCAGATAAATCCAATATGGCGTTTTATTATATTATAATAGTTAATAATGATGTGTTGTAAACGTATCTGTCAACGTCAGCTGTGAATTCCAATATGATTTGCGAACACAAAATAATTTGGGCCTAGAGTTTTCGCTTCTGCACTTTCGGGTCAGTTGTGGTCCACGCCGCGCCGGCGGGGCAGTGTACTCACTGACACTCTGTTGTCTCTGGCGGTTGTGGACGAGGGCGGCGGAGGGGCGCGCGGGGCGGGGGGCGGCAGTGTACTCACCGACACTCTGTTGTCTCTGGCGGTGGTAGACGAGGGCGGCGGAGGGGCGCGCGGAGGGCGGCAGGGCGAGGGAGGCGCGGCGGGGGTCGCGGCTGTAGCGCGACACCATCGAGATGCTGCCGTTCGCCCACACCGGCAGGTACAGCGTCGTCTCCAGCAGAGATATGTGCTGCAGCTTCTGCGTCTGAATATTACAATACACCTTGTTTTAGTACAACTTACAAACTGATATTCATTGAATTATTATGTATTTCGTACTAGAGGCAGGCCGTCGTCGGTCGTTGGTACTGAGATAAGCGTTTACACTTTGTCGCATCGTAAGCGTTGCGCTTGCTTGATTTCTGCCACTCGCGCCAGACGGCAACGACGTATATTTACGTCAGCCCGTACACTAGTACCACCACCACTAGGTGATCCACTGGCACGTGGTGTTTGAAAACAAGTGGTGCAGATGATGATAGTATACCTGGTAGGCCCTCTGGACGGTGATCCTGTTGGCGCCGTCGTAGTCGGCGGCCTCGATGCACTCGAGGTAGGCGTCGGCCCAGTAGAGGCGGCGCGCGGGCGGGTCCAGCGCGAGCGCGGCCGGGTACACGAGCTTGTGCGCGGCGAGCGAGGCGCGGGCCGACCCCGCCAGCGTGGCGCGCCACACGCCCGCCGGCTGCCCGCCCCACACCGACCAGAACATCAGCCTGCGGGCGCGACCACGGACGGTTGATAACCCCTACCCCACCATCGACGACATGCGCTATACGACCTCTTACTAAAATACTAATAAACATTTAAGGGGGTGATACATTTCGCGATTCCCATAGTGAAAGTTGTTCAGTTTGATTGTCTAATCAACCCCCTTAAAAGTTGTAAATTTATATTTTTACTTGTGTAACACCCATAAGGTCTAAATAAATTAGGTGTAACTATTTTAAGGGGATGATCAGACCATCAAACTGAACAACATTCTTTATGGGACCAAAATCGAAATCGCGAAAAAACAATCTGCGGTCCCATACATTTAGATCGAGTAGGTTTGTATGGAGCAGCTGTGTTTTTTTCATGATTTTGATATTGGTCCCATAGAGAAAGTTGTTCAGTTTGATGGTCTAATCATCCCCTTAAAATAGTTTCAGCTAATTTTTCTAGACTTTATATGAAATATTGTTTTTAAATAAATACAGTTTCCATTTCTAGTTTATTTTATTTCGATAATAGAAGCGACTCCGTGAGGAATTGGTTCTACGTTACAACGTCAAACGAACAGGTACAGCCCCCTTAGACAAAGCGACATTCTATTTGCGTTGACGTTAGTAGAAAATGACAGAATGTATGGATTTGACATTAGCGATCGAAACATTTTGACGATCCATCTATACATTCTGTCATTTTCTACTATCGTCAACGCTAATAGAATGTCACTTTGTCTAGAGGGGCTGAAGTGAAGCAGTCATGCAAGATGAATAGGTAACTCGACAAGATTACCGCCGCGTCAGCGAGCCGGCAACAGTATGTCAACCAAACCTGCGTTCTATTTCGTCTGATTAGGTAATGGTAAGCTACTATCGGAGAGGTGCAGCTGCAGGTACAGGTACAGGGAGGCACGTACCCGGCGCCGGCGGCGGGGTCCAGCGCGAGGCCGCGCACCTTGTTGAGCGCGGCGTCGACGAGCAGGCGGCAGTGCGCCAGCGAGCTCGAGCACACGTACAGCGCCTCGCGGCCCGAGTCCACCAGGTACCAGTTGCGCGACACCCAGTCTATCGCCATGTGCGACACCGCTGCGACACACACCACACACTCACACATTGACCCCTCATCATATACACGATCCTTATTAATATGCCGACAGCTTTGACTATTTATATGTGGACTGGTTACGCGTGTAGTTCTACTAACAAACATTTCTGCCACTTTTTGCGGGGGGGCGAGGTAACATGAAATCCGCAACTTTGGATTTTATTCCCCATAACTTTAGATTCTAATTTTGAATGTTAAAAATCATGAAAAGTAGTCTCGTGTGAACCCCAAACGTTCTAAGTTCGAAGTTATTATTTCGCAATTATAGGCTGTCTCGTTTAGTGATAAGGTGTAAAATTGAATGTAAATGCACAAGATCAATTGTGCTTATACCGTGGCAGAGGGGAAAAGCTACCGCAAGGCTAGTCCTTATAATAATTAGTCAAAGTCGCTCACTCAATGCCTCATAAAAAGGCTGAGTCACCCAAAAGGGCAATGGAGAGGGCTATGCTGCTCGGTTGCTCCCAGCAAGATCGAATTAGACATTAAGAGATCCTCATAACCAGAGTAGCTGAATCTATAGCCCAAAGAATTGCTAAACAAAAGTAGTAGTGGGCGGGGCACATTGCTTGCAGAACCGATGGGCATAGCATATGCTCACGACCAGATTCCCCGAGGGGGTAGTCAGAGATATTCTGAAACCACAGAACATTAACGTTTCACCAGTAGTACCGAAACTCTGTCCAGTGTGACGGGGGGTGAGGCCGTCGCCACTTGTAATGGACAGCGGGTACAATACATGCCTCGAAATTGAAGCATGCAGGTGTCCTCACGATGTTTTCCTTCACCGAAAAGCCAGTGATGTTACAAATCGTACATAAATTCCGAAAAACTCATTGGTACGAGTCGGCCTGGACGGGGATCGAACCATCGCCTCCTGCACTGCAGGCAAGATTACTCGCCACTGGACCACCACGGCTTGGATATGGATATTTTGGTGGAAATATATTGTAATTGGAGGTTGTCCCGTAATATAATGGTAAGCACAAACTCTAAGTAGATAATGCAATAGTTACAGTTGATGTCCGGGAACAGATTGGGTAGCGGCAGCACGGTGCGGCGCGACCAGTCCTCCGCCTCCACGCAGACGATGCGCGCGCGGCTCAGGTTGTGGTGCACGTAGCACACAGTACTGACGGACACACAAACGGACTTACATTATTACGCAGTGTGTAAAAAACTCATTAGTAATACTTAAAGGGGTGCTTCAGACCATCAAACTGAACAACTTTCACTATGGAGCCAAAATCGAAATCACCTGTTTTTTTTTTTATAATGTCTTTAACGGCTCTGGATACTAGTCCTTTTGAGCCATTCGTTATTTTTTTCTTTATATTCTTTATTTTGATGAATGGATGATAGATGACGCTGAATCTGTGGTCGATTTCGTAAGCTCGCGCGATGCCGCCAAAATGACCATGGACGAGTTAGCTTGAACCAAAACTTATGTTCCGTTATCGTATTTATTTGAGATTCCTGTTACGTCGGTCGCTTTACGTAACTGTTTGGTACACAATCCGCACGAAATTATGTCACAAATATCACTAAAACCAACTTTTTATGAATTTCGAATAACACGAAACACAACGAGAGCAATGGCGCCAAGCAAACTCCGAAATCACCTGTTTCATACAAAATTGCAGTACCGACTCGATTCAAATATATGGGACAATAGATTCTTTATTCGATGTTGGCTCCATAGTGAAAGTTGTTCAGTTTGATGGTCTGAAGCACTTCCAAGTATTACTAGGCTGTTTTGTTACAAAATTGTAGCAATGCTGACACTTTTTTTAAGGGGATGATAAGATCGTCAAACTGAACAACTTTCTCTATAGCACCAATCAGCTGTTCAATACAAAACTGCAAACATAATTGAACCAAATCGCGAAAAAAAATCAGGTGTCCCATCCGGACAGCAAATTTTTTTTTTGCGGTTTTTTCGAGTTTGTTTGCAGTTTTGTATGGAACAGCTGATTTTTTTAACGCGATTTCGATGTTGGTGCCATTGAGAAAGTTGTTCAGTTTGACGATCTTATCATCCCCTTAAAATTATCAGCATATTAAGAAGGTTATAATAGGTATTAGTAAAATTGACTATCAAATTAAAGATTGAAAAACCGGCTAAGTGTGTGTTAGGTACAAACACTCACCGGTTATCGTAGAGGAAGTCAATAGCCTGCACGCCCAGCGCCGAGACGGAGTAGTTGTGGCCAGCGGTGGGATGGTCGCCGGAGGGCCACACGCGGCTGACCTCGTTCTGTGTCACCACTATCAGCGACATGGGCTCGTCCCCTGTTACATTTTCAACATTTTCTCCTACAAAACTGATGTAAAATTTTTTGCCTTTTTTGTTGTGTATTGGTAATAGATACTCAACAAATTTTTTGGATCTTGCATAGAAAAACGATCGGCAGATCCGCTCTTTTGTATGGTCCAAAAAAATTATCGTTATTCGACCCATTTTCCTAAGGGAAAGTTGTTTGGTTTCATTGTCTGAATATACCCTAAAAATTTTGTTAGTCTGTAATCAAAAACTAGTGGTGTATAAATATTTTTTTTCCATATTTGTATACCACCGGTGGCGTAGCTTAGGTTTCTGTCGTCGGGGTCTGAGACCGATTTTGTCGCCCTCTTATATCCACAAGAAGACCTTGTAACGAGTTGCCCCTATGGGGTAGTCAGAGATCTTCGCTATAAAATATCCCTTGGACTGAAGAGTTATCACACTGCCCGGATTACCCCAAGCCGCGTAGATATACTTTCGGGAAGACGTGAGGAGGGAAGCAGGAGGGGCACCCGATAGTAGACCTCTTGGGAACCTTCCGAACTAGCTGCCCAGTGTCCCCCAAGCCTCCTGTGCTTCCACTCTGAGAGCCAACTATCGAATGCCCCTCCTCCTCACCTCCTCCTGAATGGTTACCTACGCGGCTCAGGGCACACAAGCGAGCGAGCGAAGTAAGCTCGAAATGGATTAGCAAAACTATTCGCGTTGTGGTCAGGCATCTTTTACGCTAGCCATGCTAACATTTAAATTTTGAGCGAACGAAGCGAGCTCAACTTTTCTCCTCAATACAAATCGGTTGGAGCCAGAGCTTTTTACGTACAAAACATGTGCAGAGTACCCTAAGTAAAAGCTGTGGATCGTGCGAAGCCAAGCTCGACTTTTCTCTCCTTTACGAATTGATTATAGACAGAGCTTAATCAATATAGTTTTTCTGGAATTAGTAGCCCGTGGCACGTGCCCCGTGCCGGAGCGAACTGTGCTCGTGTACCTATAGTGTACTCACGGGGGTCGACGTAGCAGCCGATGCCGTCGTCGTCGAGCACGTAGCCGTCCGCGCACGCGCAGCGGAACGAGCCCGCCGTGTTGCTGCAGCGCTGCGCGCACGCCCCCTCCTGCGCGCACTCGTCCGTGTCTGTGGGTAGCGACAACATTCATTATCATATCCCTCCACTGTTCAACATAGGCCTCCCCCTAAGATCGCCACAACGATCGGTCCTGCGCAATTCTCATTCGACGGGTTCCCGCCGCCGTCACCTTGTCGAAGGCCCACCTCGTGGGGGGCCTTCACCCACACTGCGCCTTCCGGTACGCAGCCGCCACTCGAGAATTCGTCGGCCGCATCTGCCGTCGGTTCTGCGAGCGATGTGCCCCGCCCATTGCCACTTTAGTTTAGCAATTCTTCGGGCTATGTCGGCTACCAGGCGGCGGCTGCTAATAGTCAATTTTAGAGGATCGTATTCAGATGAAGCAAGGTAATAGTGCATAGTTACCGATGCACTTGTGGTCCTTGGGCTCGTAGCCGTCGCGGCAGAAGCAGGCGAGCCCCGCGTGTGTCGGCCGACACCCCTCCGCGCAGCCCAGCGGCGCGCACGCTGACGCTGTGACTGCAATGCACGAGGACCACCCAATTAATACAGTGAGCTCATCAATATTATGTTGTTAACGAGAAAATAAACAACCAAATCTTAAAAATTACGTACTAATTACATATTCTCCCTGTACGTAAAGTGCACAATTGCACCGACCTCGATACAAGCCTTTTACACGTGCCGCGCCGTCAGCACAACGTGAGCAAGCCGACACCGCCTTGCCGCCGAGCGGCCGTGGGACCGACACTTTGTTTCCAACCTCGAACCTTGTCACTTTACTTAGATTATAGATAAGTTACATAAATCTGTAATTTCTTTATTTTAATAAATTAGTACCAAAGTTTTTGGTTTTTTTTAAGTCCTACGGCTGTAGCCTTCGTAATTGGCGCAGTCGGTAGGATTCTCGCGGGCCGGTTCGCGAGACGCGTCAAGATTTCCAGAAAATCCCGCGATCGCGCATCCCCCGGGTGGCTCCTTAGCCCCAGAACGAGGATCCAGAACCTACGGAGAGCTTCAGCACGAGGGACGAGTATCCAGCCATCGATACGCAGAGAAACCAGAAATGAAACTGTAAGTACACAGAATCTTTCTTGTGTCGCTTGCTATTAGTCCTATATTCCTTCCAAAATTTTCCACCCTAATTCTAGGGGTAGTACCAGCGAGTCTGCATCGCGCCAGTCTCGCCGGCAACGTGAAGTAGATTTTAATAGAGATATAGATATAGATTTTGATTTTGATTTAAATTTATTATTTGAAATCAGCGAGATGGCTGCCGACCTAGACACTATTTACAAGGCCTTACGCCCAGTCCCCGAATTCGATGGGAACCAAAACGTTTTAATAAGGTTCATAAAAATTTGCGATCACATAGTTCAAACCTACATAAGCGTTGAACCGGGTAGTGAATTATCAAACCAGTGCCTATTAAATGGTATACTAAATAAAATCACTGGTCCCGCCGCGAGCATAATTAACTCAAACGGTATTCCAGATAATTGGTTGGGTATCCGTGAAGCCCTTATAAATAATTTTGCAGACCAGAGGGATGAAACCGCCCTCTATAATGACCTCTCTTTGGCCACGCAAGGTCAAAAAACCCCTCAGGAATTTTACGACCATTGCCTAAATTTACTGAGCACCATTATGGTTTATGTTAATTTACATGAACGTTTAGCTACTACTGTAGAAGCCAAACGGACCCTGTATAAAAAATTAGCCTTACAGGCGTTCGTACGAGGCCTTCAGGAGCCCCTTGGCTCGCGCATCAGATGCATGAGACCAGATAGATTAGAAAGGGCATTAGAGTTCGTACAAGAGGAGTTGAATGTAATGTACTTGCAACAACGTAATGACTCACAACCTAAGCAACATCAGACCCCTAAATTTGGAGTAACAGGCCCTCCTGTAAACCCTCCAAGGCCTATACAGTTCCAACCCCCTGTGCCTAATTGGCCCGTGCCGCAAAGGCCCATGCCAATGCAACCACAGCCTTATAAATTCATGCATCAGCCACAACAAGGCTTCAGGAATAATCCCATGCAGAATCAACCCCAGTTCCGTATTCCATCTCGCACCCAACAAATGTTCGGTGCTAGGCCATCGAATTACAACCCCCAAAGTAATACTTTCCGTCTGCAACAAAAGGGTCCACCTCAGAGTTACCCAAGGCCTATGAGCGGTGTACAAACCTTCACACCAAGGCAGTTGCCTCCCATGGGACTACAGGGACACGATTGGCGTAGACACGGCAATCCACCCCCGTCTAACTACTTTAGGCAACGAGAGATGAACATGAACGAATGTACAAACTATGATGACTCATACTATCCTGACTATTACTGTGAAACTGACTATGCTTACTATCCTGAAATGTATGGAACTTATGACTATGAATTCCCGGACGATTCCGATGATCTGAATGAGCTGAATCCCCCCTTGGATCCCCCTCAGCAGCAAATTACTTACCCTGGCTACACTGAAACGGAAGATCAACCCTTACCTTCTACAAGTAAAAATCAAAATTTTCCGAAGGATCTGAAATCCAAAAAATTAAGATAGAGCTTAACCTGCAGACCCAAAGACAACTACCATTTATTCAAATTTCGAACCCTCCATTAAAATTGCTAATAGACACCGGGGCTAATCAATCATTCCTAAGCCCCGACGCCATACAAAGACATTATTCTAACGTTGAATTGAATTATGACCCATTCGAAGTAACGAATGTTCATGCTACTAGTAGGAACGATTATTCTATATCCCTGCCTTGCTTTTCAGAGTTTAATAGCACAGATGAAATAAAATTATTTGTCTACAAATTCCACAATTTCTTTGACGGACTCATTGGACTAGATTTGTTAACTAAATGGGAGGCCAAGATCGACCTGAAGGATCAGACCTTGACCACTCTCTCTGCTGTAAATCCTATTAGAATGTACAATTCAAGAAATGTCAATCTTTACGAAGATATCATCCCAGCACACAGTTCGAAATTTTTGAGAATACCCATAAATTCTTCAGACGGTGAAGTACTTGTACCAGAACAGATTGTGTCTAACTGTATCATTCATGAATGTTTAACAACTGTTGCTAATAACCGTGGTTTCATAGAAGTCCAAAATCCAACTCAAAATGACGTCATATTTTCATTAGACCACCCAGCACGCGCGGAATTATTTAATATTGAGTGCATGCGTACCAAACCACCGTCATCGCGCGCGCAAGACGTCGTGTCACGGTTACGAACGGACCACCTAAATGAAGAGGAGAAAGCTAATTTAGTTTCCCTTTGCTCCTCATACTCTGACGTATTTTATATCGAAAATGAACCCTTAACTTTTGCAAACAAAATTAAGCACTGCATTAGAACGACCGATGAGATACCAGTGTATACTAAAAGTTACAGGTATCCATTTGTGCACCGTCAGGAGGTTTCTGATCAGATAGGAAAAATGCTGGAGCAAGGAATAATAAGACCTTCCGAATCCGCTTGGAGCTCGCCAATTTGGGTAGTTCCAAAAAAGGCAGACGCTTCAGGGAAACAAAAATGGCGTTTAGTCGTAGATTTTCGTAAGGTAAACGATAAAACAATTGACGATAAGTACCCAATACCAAACATAACTGACGTCTTGGACAAATTAGGGAAGTGTCAATACTTTACAACTCTAGACCTTGCCAGCGGTTTTTACCAAGTTGAAATGGACCCAAACGACATCTCCAAAACAGCTTTTAATGTTGAGCATGGGCACTTTGAGTTTCTAAGAATGCCCATGGGTCTCAAAAACTCACCATCCACTTTCCAGCGCGTGATGGATAACGTCCTGAGAGGGCTCCAAAATGATATCTGCTTGGTTTACCTTGACGACATTATAGTTTTCAGTACATCCCTTCAGGAACACATTATTAATCTCGAAAAGGTCTTTCAGAGACTTAGAGAGTCAAACTTTAAGTTCCAAATGGACAAATCCGAATTTATGAAATTAGAAACAGCTTATTTGGGACACGTCATTAGCAGAGAAGGTGTTAAACCTAACCCGGACAAAATTGCAGCAATTAAAAAGTACCCCATGCCGAAAACTCCAAAAGAAATCAAGCAGTTTTTAGGACTGCTTGGTTATTATAGGAAATTTATTCCAGATTTTGCACGTATCACCAAGCCTCTCACACAGTGTCTGAAAAAGAACAAGAAAATAACTTTTGATTCAGAGTATGTTAACAGCTTCGAAACATGTAAAACTCTCTTAACTAATGATCCAATTTTACAATACCCTGATTTTACGAAGGAATTCGTTTTGACTACTGATGCCTCCAATTTTGCTATTGGAGGTATCCTGTCTCAAGGCCCCATAGGGTCAGACAAGCCCATATCTTTCGCATCTCGTACTTTAAATGAGAGCGAAATAAATTACAGCACGATAGAGAAAGAGCTACTAGCTATCGTTTGGGCTACGAAATATTTCAGACCATATCTCTTCGGACGCAAGTTCAAGATATATACGGATCATAAGCCGTTGCAATGGGTTATGAGCTTAAAAGAGCCCAATTCTCGCTTAACGCGATGGAAATTAAAATTGTCCGAATATGATTTTACAGTCGTTTATAAAAAAGGTAAAAGTAACACCAATGCAGACGCCTTGTCCAGAGTAGAAATCCACAATGAGGAATTAGATTCATTGATTGAGGAACTTAGTTCGTTAATGCCAAACCCTTCAGAGAGTCCACCCACTCTGAATAACTCTGACACTGCAACAGCACATACCAGTACTGAAAATCCAATTTTAGAAGTCCCCATTACTGACGAACCACTTAATAAATTTCACAGACAATTATGCCTCACCATAGTGGGTGATATAAAAAAACGTCCCGTAGTAACAAAACCTTTTGATACGCACACACGCATGTCTATTCAAATATCAGAGTCCAAACTGGAAGAGGAGATAATAAGTGCTATTAAAGAGTATGTAAACCCAAAAGTTAAAACTGCATTATTAATAAATCCTCCCCTAGCAATGTACTCAATCATCCCCATCATACAAGATAAGTTTAGAAGTTCAGCAATGAATCTTGTCTTAACAAAAAATGAATTAGAAAATGTCAAAGAATATCTAAGACAACAGGATATTATCAGGAACTACCACGATGGTAAAACAAACCATCGAGGTATTAATGAATGCTACTTAGCCTTATCCCGAAGGTACTTTTGGCCGAAAATGAAAGAGCACATAACAAAATTTATTAATGAGTGCACAGTTTGCGGACAAGCCAAGTACGACCGGCATCCTATCAGACAAGAGTTTAGTATAGTACCCCCAGCGACCAAACCCTTAGAAATCATTCACATGGACTTATTTACAGCACAAAATGAGAAGTACTTAACTTTCATAGATGTTTTTACCAAGTACGGACAAGCCTACCACTTACGGGATGGTACTGCTGTAAGCATTCTCCAGGGTCTATTAAGGTTCTGCTCACATCACGGACTTCCCCTGACTATAGTGACAGATAATGGGACTGAATTTACTAATCAATTATTTTCTGAATTCATCCGTCTTCATAAGATAACTCACCATAAAATCCTTGCACATGCTCCAAATGGTAACGGCAACATAGAACGTTTCCATTCGACTCTACTCGAGCACCTTAGAATCCTGAAACTAAAAACGAAAGACGAACCAATCATCAATCTAATGCCTTACGCAATTATAGCATATAATAGTTCGATCCACAGCTTTACCAAATGTAGACCGTACGACATTTTAACAGGACACTTTGATCCTAGAGATCCAATAGATATTGACCGTAACGAAGTTATCTTACAGCAATATGTACAATCGCATAGAGACCAGATGAAAACGGTATATGATATTATTAATGAATCCTCTTTAGTTGATAGAACTACTCTCATCGAAAAACGTAATAAAGACCGAGAGCCAGAAGTTGAATATCAACCCCAGCAACAAGTTTTTATTAAAAATCCTTTTGCTGTCCGACAAAAAATAGCTCCTCGCTACACACAAGACACCGTTTTAGCTGATCTCCCGATACACATCTATACATCGAAAAAACGAGGCCCCGTGGCCAAATGCCGACTGAAACGACCCCCTAAGGACTCTAACTTGTTACAGGATCATACTGACACTGGCCACCAGCCTGGTCCTGGGAAGAACCCAGGAAATAAGACTTGAAAGTCTCGACGATGGACCCGGAATATTGCCATTCAAACTAGGACCAACCAGACTTATTACGCATTACCATACCTTTTTACAGTACGTCCAGTTAGATGACATTGAAGATAAAGTTAATTTTATAAAAGGACAGCTGACAGATTACAGGACTAGACTTGAAAATGACACATATTCACTATATGTACTCCAAATTAATTACTTATCTAATAAATTAGACAAAGTGCTGCATAACTTACGTAGTTTAGAGCCTAGCCGTGCAAAAAGAGGTCTAATAAATGGTTTAGGATCTGTTATTAAAAGTATATCTGGTAACCTGGATTATCTGGATGCTGTAAGGTATAATAACGCTATTAAAGATTTAGAAACCAACCAAGATAAAGTCATCTCTGAGTTAAATAACCATATTAGTATTAGCAAAGACTGGATGTCCGAACATAATAGCGTAATTTCTCAAATTGTCTTAAATCAGAATAAGATTAATACAACACTAGAGCTACTGTTAGACAAAAATTATAACAGAGACAATAGTCTAATCAAATACGCACAATTTGCTCAAATGTTAACCATCATAACAGAGAACACTGACGATTTACTTCGAGAAATAACTAGAATAGAGAATAGCTTAGCGTTTGTGCGTGCATCAAGCACCCATCATTCGACATTAGATATAAATATATTAAGAAAAATGATTGAAAAACTTAGATTAATCTACGGTAAGGAACAGGTGTTAAACTTAGAATTAAGAAACTATTATCACTACATAGTATAAAACAAAGTCGCTTTCTCTGTCCCTATGTCCCTTTGTATGCTTAAATCTTTGAAACTACGCAACGGATTTTGATGCGTTTTTTTTTAATAGATAGAGTGATTCAAGAGGAAGGTTTATATGTATAATAACATCCATTAAATAGTGGAGAAGTACTGTTATTTTTGAGGTTTCTAATGTGATGTCGTAAATAATTACATTTTTTCCGCTTACATTGCAAACGCAGGCTGAACCCTACGAGTTTTATCAAAATAATGTACTAAGTATTGTACACATTGAAAAGGTCTACAGAAAAGTCCGTGATGGTATATGTCTATCTCTTATGGATAACCCACAATAACTTTTTTTTGTCATTTACTTTTTACGACAAATAATGGCTAATTTTCGAAGCGATTTTAACCAATACAGCATTAATCCTTAACCAATTAAATAGTAAAGACATATTTTGCAATGACCATTAATAAATCGCAGGGTCAGACCTTCAACGTTGCAGGCTTCGATTTGAGCGTTGACTGTTTGTCACATGGACAACTGTATGTCGCTCTTTCAAGAGTGACCTCCAGAGAAAACATGTTTGTATTGTCTAATGACAAGAAAGCTGTGAACGTTGTTTATAAAGACATTCTGTAATATGTTGTAAAAATAAAATAAATAGTTAAAAATGTAAAAAGTAAATAAGTAAAAATGTAGTGTATGAATTTAGATATTCCAAAGATAGCAGGAAATCTTCATGGTATAGGGAAAGGGGGATTGTTTTACTCCAAATTTAACGCGTGCGGGCCACGGGCAGTAATGAATAAATCAAAACTACTGAATCGATTTTAATCACATAGGCTATATATTTTATACCCGTGCGAAGCCGGAGCGGGCCGCTATGTTTTTATATACAACGTTCACAGTTTTTCTGTAGTGTATTTAGTATCAGCATTGCACCCGTGCGAAGCCGGGGCGGGTCGCTAGTAATATAATAAAGCCAGGTTCATACTATGTAGGGAAACAAATTGTTATAGTCTTTAAAGTCCCAATAGTATCAGTGGACAATTACATCCTTTATAAACTCTCCATAGCACCTAACAAACACCATCAAGTCCTTATTCCTCCCTATCCTCTAATAGCAACGGACGGGATAGCTTTTGTGTACATAGAGGCTGAATGCCCGAAGATAGAGAAACAGTTTCTCTGCGTAGAAAATGCAAATCATCAGATACGCACACAATCTGACTGCATTCAAGAACTCATCATGAAACAATCCATTGGGGAATCCTGTAATTTAACTAACGTCGACCTAATAAAAGAAGCCATGGAGCAGCTAGATGACCGAAGTTACGTTGTAACCTTCCCCCATCCCACGAGAGTACAACTAAGCTGCGGAAGAGAAGACTTCAATCAGCTACAAGGAAGTTACCTAGCAACTCTACCTGTAAACTGCCTATTGCGGTCTCCTGAATTTACAATAATTAATGAAAACGACGAGATAGAAGGCCAACCATTGAAAATCGTAACTTTTTTAAACCAAACGAACATGAAAACTGCAGCCTCGCCAAGATTTACTCTTAACTCAATCGATCTGAAAAAACTTCATAATATGCAAGACAGAATTATGCTTCAGTCACCAATTCAAGCTGAAGTTACATCGCCTGAAACATTGTACCATACTACCATACCATTCTACGTAGTACTATTAAGTGCGGGTGCACTCGCAATCGCCGCACTGATCCGGCGGTTTAACTTATGGAGCTGCAAGAAAGTCAAAAATCAAGCCGAAGGACATCCAAATCACATGTATGAAGATCCTGAAAAGAAAAGGAGCATCCCAGCAACATTTACCCTTAAAGTTTAGCAAATAGTTGCTGATCTGAGGGTGGAGGAATTACATATTCTCCCTGTACGTAAAGTGCACAATTGCACCGACCTCGATACAAGCCTTTTACACGTGCCGCGCCGTCAGCACAACGTGAGCAAGCCGACACCGCCTTGCCGCCGAGCGGCCGTGGGACCGACACTTTGTTTCCAACCTCGAACCTTGTCACTTTACTTAGATTATAGATAAATACTGTTACATAAATCTGTAATTTCTTTATTTTAATAAATTAGTACCAAAGTTTTTGGTTTTTTTTAAGTCCTACGGCTGTAGCCTTCGTAATTTACTATTAAATATACACATACATACATAAACACACGACCGTAAACATTGCTATCGGATGGTCAGAAACATTGCTACAACTAACAACTTTAAACGACCAATAAAATACACAACTTGTTTTTAATTACTAACGTAGTGTATTCAGAGTCAGACCATGAATCTAAACTTTCCCTAAGGAATATGGGTCGGAAAACGAGATTTTTTTTTTGGACCTTACGTAGAAAATTCGATCAGCCGATTCGCACTTTTGTATGGAAGATCCAAAAAATTTTCTCGTTTTTCGACTCATATTCCTTATGAAAAGTTGTTTAGATTCATAGTCTGAATACACCCTAAAGCTACGTTGGTAATTAAAAACTAGTGGTGTATAGCTACATCTTAATCAGTTTATATACGTCCCACTGCAGGGCACAAGCCTACTCTCAAGGAGAGTATATGGACATCAGTCTACCACGCGCGCTGGATTGGTAAACTTTACATATGCATCAGAATTTCTTCTACAGGTTTAATCAGGATGTTTTTCTTCACCATTTGAAAGCAGGTAAGTTTGTTTGGTTTTCGGTACACAAGGGGCATGTCGTATCTGACTCATAATGACCACAGCAATAGCAGACAGAGACACAGAGACTGGACAGAGTTTCGGTACTACTGGTGAAACGTGGATGTTCTAAGGTTACAGAATATCTCTGACTAACCCCTCGGGGAATATAGTCGTGAGCATATATATGCTTATGCTTAAATTTTACAAACAAATTATTTAATATTTTGAAAAAAATTACCTATGTTGAAACCATGACAATTCGATTCTGCTCTCGATACTAAACAAATTTCTAGTTTTGCGTTAATTCATGAACAGGTTGTATATACCTCAGCGACAGATGTGAGGTGTCACAACGCGGGCGCCGGCCGCTGCAGGTATACGTACAGTTGTCGCAGATGTCCCACTCGTCGCTGCCGTCGGCGCAGTCGCGCGCGGCGTCGCAGAACCTCGCGACGCGCACGCAGCTGAACCGCCCCCCCACCGGCGTCGCGCACCGCGCCTGCCCCCCCGGGCACTGGAAGTCCTTCTCGCCTGAGGGAACATCACACAGTTACATACTACATAACGCCGAAATTGATACTTTCCTACGTATCCGTTTCGGCGCTGCTGTCGTCGAGCTAATTTGTGTAGAGCTTGTAGTGTCTTGTAGTTATAGGATCCCTATTTTTGCATTCTGGAATCACTGTGTAAATATCCTAGTGATTATATACTCCATTCAAAATAGCAACGACATTTTAAGGCTATTTTGCATTACAGAAACAGAGATTTGAAACACTTCCTCTCACTTATTTTTAAAACTGCTTTAACGTCCAAGATATGTCGGATATTATATGTATCCAATAAATTTATTAAATTTGGTAATCAGAATTGGTCAGAAAGCTAAATAGGAATCGGAAAATCTCGTCGTCCTTATTTGGAATGAAGTATAGAATGAAAGAATAGGCATCCTTTTGACCAGGGAACAAACTAATTAACGATATTATTATATCATGATACTGAAAACAATTGGGGCTTCTCACCTCAAAAGAAAATACCAAAAAAACACAAAATATAAGCTTCTGACGCAGCAACATGGTATCACGCTGCTGCTGCTGACAATGGCGTCCAATGATGGCATCTCATGAGAAAAAAATGTGACTGCAGCGCCAAAACGGGTACATAGGAACTAAAGCTGTCACAGGCGTGGTCCGGTGAAGGTAATTACTATAGTGTAGACACGAGAGTATGAGTACGTACACAAGTAGGGGTCCTCGTCGGAGGCGTCCCTCGGGCCGCAGTCCGGGTCGCCGTCGCAGCGCCAGCTCGCCGCGATGCACAGCCCGCTGTGCACGCACCGGAACTGACCCGGCCCGCATGTCCGGTTGTACACTAACACACCATTATAACAAGTTAAGAGACAAAAACCAACAATCTAACTCTAAGTCAACATTGTTTATTCAAAATAACATCACATAGACACCAAACTTTTTGACGTCATGTTTTTTGAATCTACCACCGCATCGGAAGGTGTTCCGTTGTAGAGAAGATGCGGCCAGAAACTCTACAACACACTTCTTTTAAAAAAACAAAACATACAAAGCACTAACATTAAATATTACATTACATAGTGTAACTTTGTCAAGACCAGACATTTTGGTCAGTCAAATAATCATCGAGTTTATAAAAAATTTTTTTATTTCAGACATTACATTCATATTGTTAGTAACACACTTAAATAACTATGTTAGTACAAACACTTAAGTGTAAACTGATCCAGCGCCCTATAACGCTACTGTCACAGTATCTATTGGCTACCATGTTCAGAATGCTATTGGTGCTAGCGCGAACCCTCTGCAGTGCGGCAGCACAACGTTTGCGGAGCGTGGTGGGAAACCCATCGACATGAGCGTCCGCGAACATGCCAGACGCACTGCAAAAGCGCGGTAGCATCCTAAAGGCGTTGTTATATTGGGTGCGCAGGGCCCCTAGAGATGCCTGGCGATATGCAACCTTTATAATAACCTTTGTTACAGAGGACTTGTTTAACATGGGACTTAAACTTATTGTCTGGCAAGTTTAGAATATCCTGTGGTATCTTATTATAATAGCGTATACAGTGACCCATGAACAATATGTTGACCTTACTAAGTCGAAAATGTGGGAATACTCATTTATTTTTATTTATTTTCTTTCCTTCCTCCATTTCCGAGAATTGTCGCAGAGAATCAAGGGAGAGAGTGTCAAGTTCTCGTGAGAGTATAGTGCCTGGTCAACGTACAGCAGTCCTTCTCGTCGGAGCCGTCGGCGCAGTGCACGCGGCCGTCGCAGCGCCAGGCGGCCGGCACGCAGCGCCGCCCTAGTGTAGTCTATAACTATAACGTAGCTAGTATACAACGTACAGCAGTCCTTCTCGTCGGAGCCGTCGGCGCAGTGCACGCGGCCGTCGCAGCGCCAGGCGGCCGGCACGCAGCGCCGCCCTAGTGTAGTCTATAACTATAACGTAGCTAGTATACAACGTACAGCAGTCCTTCTCGTCGGAGCCGTCGGCGCAGTGCACGCGGCCGTCGCAGCGCCAGGCGGCCGGCACGCAGCGCCGCCCGTCCGCGCAGCCCCACTCCGTAGCGCCGCACACCGGCGACGTGTGCTCCTCGCCCGGCACTCCTGACGATACAGAGACAGGACAACGTTCATCGTTTGAAAACTACTATAATGCAACCAGCACCGCCAAAGTACTAGCACAGATTATAAAGATTTAGAGGCATCAGGGTTCGCTGAAACAGTTTTTAAAGGGGATGATCAGACTATCAAAATAAATCGCGTTCTCTATTGGGCCAGTATTTATTCTGTGATTGTATTCTATTTTTTTCCTGTTTCGAAATTTTTGTATTCAAACGATTTCAAACTGAACCACTTTAACTATCGGAGCAAACCTGAATTCGTAAAAAACAATTGCTGTCTAATACATTGGAGTCGAGTAGGCATTTCAATTTAGTATTTAGTTTGCTCTGTTCAGTTTGATTCTCTTTCACGCCTGAAAATTCGAAACGGTAAAAAATTTTTGGAATCGTGAAAAATCTGCTGCCAATTACATTTCGGGAACTATATACTATTATCTATTCTGTGATTTCGGTCAAAGTCAACATAATTTATTCAATATAAGAGCTTGAAGCACACTTATTAAATCTGCATTACAGAAACAGAGATTTGAAACACTTCCTTTCACTTATTTTTAGAACAGCTTTAGTAACGTCCAAGATATGTCAGATAGTATATGTATCCAATAAATTAATTACATTTGGTAATCAGAATTAGCCAGAAAGCTAAATAGGAATCGGAAAATCACGTCGTCCTTATTTGGAATGAAGTATAGGTAATAAAATGTTTTCGCTGTAGAGAAGATGCGGCCAGAGGTCGAGTAGGCTTACAGTTTTGTAATTACACGTTGCGGGGATGTTCTTTCATATTTTTATGAAAACAGTTAATTATGTAGTGTTTTAGTCATGCTGGTTACCGAAGCATTAAATAATTCCGTTGCAGTGCCAAGTGTCACCGAACGTTCTGTATAATTTAGCTGGAAATATGACCAGCGACGTGTTCAGAGTGAAACCACATCATTATAATATTAAACAAGGCAAGTGAACAGACAAGTAGCCGACGCAACGCGGGAAGGTGTCTCGGGCGAGGTGGAGCTCGTAGTAATTGTCTCATTGTGATTAGGTATTCGGTGGTCGGGGGCGAGTTATACTCGTACCCTACTGTGTACATAAACGTTGATTATTATAAAATTGATAGGAAACACAAAAAGCTTGCGCTAGCAATGTCACGCCATGTATTTCAAATCATGGTTCGCGCAAAAAGAAGCTCACAAATATGAAATCATTTTTCTCACTGTTTGGTCTGAATAAGAATATTAAAGCATAAACCTATTAACTGAAAAGAGAAAAACAAGCTCTATAATCACTAATCAGCTATAACAACTTTGTTTGAGCAAAATAATATAATTTGATTATTATTAGGTAGGTATTGCAAACGGGGACAAAGAAAATTTTTGGTTGGTCATTGATTGGTTTGTCCCCGCCTGCAATACCTACCTAATAACAATCAAATTATATTATTTTGCTCAAACAAAGTTGTTATAGCTGATTAGTGATTATAGAGCTTGTTTTTCTCTTTTCAGTTAATAGGTTTTTTATGCAGTCGGGTTTTTTGTTTATCTTAATAATTTAGTTTATTTCATACTTTTTAGTCTTGTATCGAAACGGTAACATAAAAGTAATATAATATTTATATATTTGGAATCGTCTGATTACTAGCTTTCATTTGATACCCATATTGTAATTTTTAACAAAAACAAATTTTTTATTCCCCCTCTCTTTTTTAATTCGTAGACGCCATCTTGAAATAATATACCCTATGATCATCACTCTCACGATTTTTACAAATCCAATGATACCTCATACGTTAAAATCCATTAAGCCGTTTAGGCTGTAGGCCGTGCCAAAGAAATAGACATACATACATACATACATACATACATACATACATACATACATACATACGCTCCAAAAACATAACCCTCCTTCTGGCGCAGTCGGGTAAAAACAGCAATGTTTTAACTTTTTGATAGAAATTTCTCTCAAAACTCTGATACTGCTACAAAGGAAAACTCTGATACAAATTTGATAATTATCCGATAATTATGATGATAATTATCAAAGAAAATAATTATCTTGATAATCTCGAACCCTGCGCCTTTGCCTCCACTCCCCGAGTTCCAGACATCTGCGTCGTTTTATTTATTTCTCGTATCTGATTAAAGATTGATAAAGTCGGGCGGCGAGCGGGATTCGAACCCACGACCAGGCAGGTCGTGGGTTCGAATCCCGCTCGCTCCGGGGCATGCTCCACTCCAACAGAGCTGTCGGCACCCGCAGGCCACGACGATATTTTCAATCTATATCATCGTTGTTAAGGGACGTCAGCGCCATCTACCAGAGTTTATGCAAACTACTGACTCACAAGTCTAATGTTACAATTAGAATTCATGCGATATAGATGTCACACCGTATGCTATGTTAGCTTAATCAAATTAAAGATTGAAAAAGTCGGGCGGCGAGCGGCTTTTTCAATCTTTTATTTGATTAAGCTAACATGGCATAAATGTAGAATCAATAAATTCGATTCTCGTATCTGCTATTGTAACACGAGTTTCTTTGTTTGTTATTTCTTTATCTAACTGCTACCTTAAGGCCCGGTTATTCGAGTGCAAGCGTCTCTTTCTTACAAGCAGACGTTTGCAATTAGCCATCCCGCTTCAATTGAAGGCAGGTCCGCAAAAAACGTATTTTTCATCAATATCTTTTCTCTTGGTTGGTGGGGGAAAAACTAGCCTGAGATTAATTTAGACAATGTCATTTCCTATTTTTCAGTGTTCCTGAGTAGTTACCTATCTTTGCATGCTTTTATATTCGAGAGAAGTAATAACTATCGTGTTTCAGAATAATCAAGAACAGTTCATGAACAACAACATATAATTTTTTTGGATTAAAACAACGATTATTTCATACCTTAAAACTCAACCAAACACAAGTCGATTTGGAAGATCCTGCCCTTAAAATTTTCATGAAACTGGAAGGTGTAGGAGGGGCTCTAGAGCTTACCCTGGTGCGAGTTCTACGAACACCTCATTATAATACAGTTATGCGCCTGCGCACCTACCGTATTAGTGTCAACGCGACACTTTATAGGTTACCATAAAGGACTCATATTTACATATCTACTGTATGGAACTATGAATCCTTTATCGAAAACGTCTCGCAAATCATCTCTTTTAGGAACGATCCTCCAGGCGCGCCTCCAGGTGACGTCGCCTGGAGGCGATAGACGAGAAAAAAAATGGCATCCCCACTTTTCGTGTAGGGCAGCTACCCAAAAAAAATATTTTTCAAGATCTTATTTTACCACTTTGTCGGCGTGATAAATATGTGTGTACCTACCTATGTCAAATTACAAATTTCTAGTACTAAGCGTCTCTGAGCCAAGCCGCGGACAGACGGACAGACGGACAGACGGAAAGACGGACGGACATGGCAGAACTATAAGGGTTTCTTGTTGACTACGGAACCCTAAAAATGAATGAATTTGGCATAACTACGGGAGGTAGATGTCAAACTATTAGAATTAGAACTCTTTTGGATCTCTGCCGTAGTGTCCCTACCGGCACTAGTGTAGGGGTGCATAAAGGGTGCCTCCCCTATTGACATATTGAAAGAACTCCCGATATGTTTGGCGTACCCTGTACTACAGAATAGGTAATAGTATATAGTTCTATATACAGAACGGCAACTCCCCGCACCCCTCTGACTTCAGATTCCCCACCTCCCCTCACACTTTCTGGGAAACTTGAGGGAAGCCGAGCAAGGGAATGCACCCGTAGTATTTGACTACATAAAATTATATATTTACAGTGCATAAAAAACGTTGAAAAATAACGCTAAATTCACATTTTCAGTAATTCTTATTAGCTCAAATACTATTTTAATAACATAACGAACAATAAAAAGTAACGAAATGTAGATGATGTTCATACGATGCGTGGTAAGGCAACCCTACACATATGTCAAAGACAATTTGCACGAAGTGCGCATGTGCTAACGCCATCATGTCAAATCCAAAACGTTATTTGAAGTGACGGACCTGTGCCTGTACTACAACAAAGCAAGCCTAAAATGCTGGTTGAAAAATCGCGTCACCACGATGACAACTCAAACTTTATGACATTGAATCAACAAATAGAACATTTAGCGTACCTATCTATTGCAGTAGGTTCTCGTCTCACGTACCAACGAGTAAACTGGATAATCAATATTAAAGTGAGATGCAATTTATGTCCTTGTCCCGGTCGTACATCAATATGTAAGTGAACAGCGAGGCGATTGCAAGTGCAGCTTACTGCAGTACAGTCCGCACATCAAGTACTCACACATTCTCAGCGGCACGTACGGTCCCCAAACAAATCACTACAAATTATTATTTATTTACTGGTTCAGTGCAACACATACAAACACACTGCGTTACTGCATTTTATACAAAACTAGAGTTAACCCGCGACTTCGTCCGCACAAATAATATACCAGATTTTAAGTCAGATCATAAGCTATCAAACAAAAAAGTTTCATCGAAATCGCTTCAGTAGTTTTTGTGTGATGCTGTTAAAACAAACAAACAGACAAACAAACGGACAAAAATTCTAAAAAAGGTTGATTTGGAGTCCGGGATACCTAAAAACCATATCGTAATCTTTTTCATGTAAATATCTTCAATGTACAGACACGCTTCTGTTATAGTTTTATAATAGTGAAGATGTCAAGTGACGATACTGACCCGAGCCTGGTGGAGCTGCAGCATTGACTTACTAATGGAAGTCGGGTCTAATACAAAATTCTCGGAAAAAGTGTCCCAAACTAACTAACATAAAGGTAAGTTCGTGTTAGTAGTATAAACCAACTAAAAACATTGAAACAGCTGTTCATTTTGCTTGCATAGCTTTTAAACATTCTTACAGCACTGCGGCACGGCGCGCGTAGTCGGTGGATCAAAAAAAGACTGGTGAGTAATTTTTTTTTTATTCTTTATTTTTTTTATTGGGGCTTCAAACCCTGATGTTATGCCAGCCCGGCGAGTAATTGTTCCTCTTTATACGTTTTGGTACTCCTTTGGTTCGAAAACTTTTAAGCGCGGACCCTACGTCCATGTAGTTGGTAAGTCAATGAGCTGCAGGCTATAATATTTAAAGCATGTTAGTTGTGACCTAATAAATAAAACTTTTCCTTAAATCGATCACGGTTTCCGCCCACTGCTTAGTTGCCGTGATTGAAAAGCCTACGCCAGAACGCGTAGGCGGTTTTAGGTTTACGTTAAATTGGATGGATGACCGTTATAGTGGTTATTTAAGAGAAGTTTAATCCGAATGCGTAAATGCGCGCTGCATACAGACGAAGTCTGTTGATATTTTCAATACTAACCAATTAAACTCAATGAAGAAACGTTGTTTGTTAAGTGTGTGTTTGAGTTGAACGATTTTCTTCCACCACACCAGCGAGTGCAGTGCTTGACTCAAAGTACATCTCGAATACCAATTAATTATTTATTTATTATTTTATCTTATTATTATTTATCGTTATATTCACTATTATTTGCTAATATTTTTATTTAATGAGTGATAATCATGTTCATGATTTGAACAACAGTTTTTTATCTTGCTTTTCTTCATCTGACGAGTATATCAGTGCGGATAGTGATGTTTCCATAACCGATTCCCTTCACGACCAACTTTCCTCTGTTTTCTCCTGAACCCGTAAAAATTTTAATATTGTTCACATAAATGCCCAAAGCATTCCGGGACACTACTCTGACTTACTGGCAACGTTTGACCCCCCTTTAACTTTCACCCCAGTTACTGAGCTTGACGTTAGGAAGCATATTGTCTCCATCTCCTCTGCCGCAGAGGGTCGTGACTCTGTATCCTCCCGTATGATATCCTTAATCCTTTCCGAAGTCCTTCCTACACTTACTCACATATTTAATTTCTCCCTGTCCTCATGTTCTTTCCCTTCGACTTGGAAACTTGCTCTAGTCATTCCTTTGCCTAAATCTACGAATCCTACTTCATTCTCCCAATTCCGACCTATTTCTGTGCTCCCGTTCTTATCTAAAGTCCTAGAGCTGATTGTGCATAAACAGCTATCTTTATTTCTTAATTCTAATAAATTACTAAGTCCACTTCAATCCGGTTTCCGCCCAGGACACAACACTGTTTCAGCTCTCTTAAAAGTTTCCGATGATATTCGTCTTGCAATGGAGAATAAGATGCTCTCTGTTCTTACTCTTCTCGATTTCAGTAGTGCTTTCAACTCTGTTGACTTCGATGTTCTGCTTGGTATTCTCCGGTCCCTCAATATTTCTCCATCTGTTATCTCCTGGTTTAACTCTTACCTTCGAGGCCGCTCGCAGTGTGTCCGCTCTGATGGGATTTTCTCTGAATGGTGTGATCTCACTGCTGGCGTTCCTCAAGGCGGCGTTCTTTCCCCTCTCCTCTTCTCAGTTTTTATTAACACCATTACCACTGTAATTTCCTCTAGTTTACATCTGTACGCCGATGATTTACAAATTTATAGACATTTTAAGGACAATGATATTGACGAGGCTATTGGTGCGATAAATGAAGACTTGGAGCGTATCTGTTCATGGGCTCAGTCCCATGGTCTGATGGTCAATCCCTCCAAGTCGCAGTCTATGATCATCGGTAGTAGGAACATGTGTAACCGAATAAATCTGTCTGTAATCCCTTCTGTGGTTTACAACAATATCGTTATACCCTACAGTAAGTCCGCCAAAAATCTCGGTGTCACATTTGACTCCAACTTATCTTGGGTAGAACACATTAATCAACTTAGTAAAAAAGTCCACTTTTCCTTTCACTCCCTTAAATGTCTTCAAAATTTCCTACCTTTCAAAACCAAAATTTCCTTAGCCCAATCCCTCATCCTTCCTATTATTGACTACGCGGATGTTTGTTATCTCGACGCCACTGAGGAGTTAAACAACAAATTAGAAAGACTCCAAAACTTAGCCATACGTTTTGTTTTTGGCTTACGGAAATATGACCACGTGTCTGAGTTCAGGGCGCAGTTAAAGTGGCTCCCTATTCGCAAGCGTCGTAACGTCCATATCCTCTGTCTCCTTTACAAAATCCTTCACAATCCTTCCGCCCCTAGCTATCTCCGTGATCGTTTCTCCTTCTCCCGTCCTCCTGACAAACCTTGTCGATCTCATATCCGTACCCAACTTAGAATCCCGACCCACTCCACCGACTTCTACTCCTACTCTTTCACTATCCATGCTGCCCGATTGTGGAACTCACTCCCCGCCAACATTCGTGATTGTCAAACATTTGCGACCTTCAAAAAGCAAGTAAATGAACACTATCACTCTCTTAAATAAGCCATAGTTTATGTAAGTTTATTGTATCTATTTGTTTATATTTAAATATGTATTTTTATATTTATAGATAATATATGTATATATATTGACGCACATCTACTCATTATAGTTTTTATCATTTCTGCTGTACACATTATGTCTGCCTCACACTTTAGAACTGTCTCTGTTGCGGGTCTGCTGGAAGAAATCTCTTTAGAGATAAGCTCGCCCTTTGTACATGTCTACTTTAATTGTTTTTTCTGTATTGTTATGTGTACAATAAAGTGTTAAATAAAAATAAATAAGAAACAATCTAGGAACAAATCTCTATGCTTGTATCGTGCCCGATTTTCGTTAAAATATACAGTTTCAATGCTAGGATTAATTTAAGATTTGTATGGAAATCTTTGAGGCACTGTAACTTTAAAACTGTACATTTTAAAGAAAATCTGATACGATACAAGCATAGAGATTTGTTTCCAGATCGTTTCTGCAAAATTTCATTTAGTTTAATCGGTTAGTATTGAAATAATCACCAGACTTCGTTTTTATGGAGCGCGACATCAGTAATATACCCTTAACTCTAGCGCCTTCGTGTTTTGACCAGTATATAGAGTCCTTCTTTATATACTCACACTTTTTTAAGGGGATGCTCAGACCATCATTCTGAACAACTTTCTCTACGGCACCAACATCGAAATCGCGAAAAAAAAACAGTTGTCCCATACAAAACTGCAAACCTACTCGAGCCATGTATGGGACAGCAGATTTTTTTTTCAGTTTGACGGTCTGATCGTCCCCTTAAAAGTGTCAGCATATTAATTTGGACCCTATATTGGATGGATGACCGTTTTGGTAGTAGTTATTTAACTCTAGCGCCTTCAATACTCAATAATGCTTTATTGCTTCCTGTTTCAGGCATGTTTTTAAGTTTGAAGTATTGCCCAATATATGTCAGTTTGGGCCCGTTAAGAAGGATTGAAATTGAAAGACAATCGCTGTTGGTCCGATAGAAAAAGTTGTTCAGTTTGACCGTCTGATCATCGCCTAAAAAAAGTGTCAGCATATTAAGAAAATGAAAAATACAGCGTATTTAATTTTTGTTTGTGCACTTATTTTATTTATGTATGAATAATACAAAAGAAAAAAAAACAAAATGATTCATCAAGTATACATCGTTTGGTAGAGTGGTCTCAGCGGAGCTGCAGGTCGCTTGTCGCTTCTCTACCGATACCCTCTGAACCCTGGAGCGGAGTTATAGGTACATACATACACACACAGACAGACATCTTGGCTGTCGTTGTTGTAGGTACAAGATAATATCCTTTATTCTTATTCTTACTAGAAGTTTATTCCGAAAGAGCTAATGCGCGCTGCATCCCGTATGTCAAAATCCATACATTTTCGCCCTACTTAGCTCGAACTAAGACTAAAAAATCGTCTCTGAATCTCAGCCTTAGACATGACCTAGAAACCTAAATCTGTAATTTACAGTTGTCAGATTTCCTTTAAAATATATACAGGGTGTCCGGTAAGTAATAGATTAACCGGTAACAGTCGATAGAGGACCACAAACCTACGCCACGGTTTTCGAGATATATATATTTTTTTAATTTTGGAATTCTGGAATTGGTACCTTTGTCATCCTTTTGACCGTCGTGGCCACAAGAACAATTATTACAGTCCGCTTTTTGCATAATATTCTCTAAGAGTTGTGCTATCAGCCCCTCTAGATAAAGTGACATTCTATTGGCGTTGACGCTAGTAGAAAATGACAGAATTTATGGATTTGACATTAGCGATCGTCAAAATGTTTCGATCGCTAATGTCAAATCCATAAATTCTGTCATTTTCTACTAGCGTCAACGCCAATAGAATGTCACTTTGTATGGTTGTTATATTACAAAAAGAATCTTAAAGTCAACATTAAACTTTTCCTGGAATTTTCACCCAAGTTCGAGCATGTGTGGTCTAAAAAAAATGTATGGAGACCAGGGTGGCTAACTTTCTTAAAAGTTGACTATTACAGGTACATTGTTATCCATTACTTACCGGACACCCTGTATGTAGTTTAAATGCTAGGATTACTTTAAGATTTGTATGAAACACTTTGAGCCACGATAACTTTGAAACTATACAACGTGTGAATGAATTAGCGCAAAACCTCAAACACCCCAACTGATTTATAACAAAATAATTAGATTGAAACTATAATTGCATTATTTTGATACTTAAAATTTAAAGTTATGATAAAAAAAAAGCGCTAACATGCTCATGGATACATTTTAAGAATCTTGTTTTGGTAGTTAGTAGAGTGAGATTGCCCGAGCGGTGGGTTGAGATCGAGTTCAGTAAATTTTAAATTTTACAAACAAATTATTTAATAGTTTGAAAAAAAAAATACCTATGTTGAAAACATGATAATTCGATGTTGCTGTCGATTCCAAACAAACTACTTTCTAGTTTTGCGTTAATTCATTAACACGTTGTATAATTATGTTTTAGCGGAAATCTGATAATAAAAGCACAGATGTTGGTTTTTAGATTGTGTTAAAAACATTTTTTCTTACTTTAATTACTAAGGGCCTTTTTCAACACTTCTGGATAAGCTCTTGTTAGCTTATATAACAGATAAATTGACATATTTTTCAATAAGAAATATGTCAACCGATCTGTCAAATAAGATAACAATGACTTATCCAGAAGTGGTGAAGCAAGCCCTAAGTGTTCAAACTGGGACGGGACTTCGTTTTGTATGGAGCGCCGTACGAATTATATCCTCTTAATTACCTGCCGTACCAACTCGCTACTGAACCGAGTGACACAGAGGTCTTTTGTGTCATCCGCTTTTTGCCTACATTGATGTTTTCAATTAACTTCAATGTCGTCGCGGAATTATGAGAAAAGATACTTGTAAGCTTGTAAGTACATGATTCGTAGGTACGTATGTATGTGGCGAGTAACCTTGCCTGCCGTGCAGGAGGCGATGGTTCGATCCCCATACAGGTCGACTCGTACCAATGAGTTATTCGAAATTTATGTGGCTTTTCGGTGAAGGAAAACGTTGTGAGGAAACCTGCATGCTTCAATTTCGAGGCATGTATTGTACCCACTGTCCATTATAAGTGGCGACGGGCTCACTCCCCGTCACACTGGACAGAGTTTTGGTACTACTGGTGAAACGTGGAGGATCTGAGGTTTCAGAATATCTCTGACTACCCCCTCGGGGAATATAGTCGTGAGCATATGCTTATGCTTATTAACTTTAATGAACGTACGTGCAACTGACCGTAAGTTTATCTGTAGACCGTGAGACAAAGCGCAGATATATGCACATATAAAGTAGACGATAATACCTACGTGTGTGTAGCTCGGAGCTTATCGACAACGCTACGCCTCTTGTTTGTTCTATACAGGGTGTCCCGTTAATAATAGTCCATCGTTAAGGGGAAGATAGCTTACCTAATTACCTTAAACTATTTTAAATTGTTTTTAGGAAATCCATACGGTTTGGTAACCAGAAGAAAATTGTTTTTTCGGTAGAAAACATTTTTTTTCAGGATTTTTCCATTTCGTCTACCGGACTTCAAGTTTTTTAACCCTGCAAATGATAACATTTCCAAGATCTGATTTTTGAAAAACTTGAAGTCCGTTAGACGAAATGGAAAAATCCAGAAAAAAATTGTGTTCATGGTAACCTTATGGATTTTAGTAAAACAATTTAAATTAGTTTTATGTAATTAGGTAAGCTGTCTTCCCCTTAACGTTGGACCATTATTTACGGGACACCCTGTATATCTCGTCAGAAGTAAACAACCTGGGGATGACACTGTTATACCTACTAACTACTAGGTATATGTAGTTAGATACGGCGTTCATTGTTGTGGTATCATACAGACAAATATTGTTTTCATATCGCTGTCGAACTTGACGTGAACTTTAACATTTGTCACGACTAGGGTTGCCAAACCTACTATATAATATAGTATCCTACTATATTAGGGGCCCTACTAATATAATTCTGATATATAGTAGGAAAACTAATAATTTATAGAGAATTTAAATAAATTGGTGCGTAGGTCCAAATAAAAATGCCCAATAAACATTATTTTAACAATTTCCTCTCTCTTCATCAAATTTGTTCCATTTGATCTAGACCGGACTATGTAAATACTTCCTAAACAATTTTCTACTAAATCGAATGCTGAAAAATGACAACAAGTTTTCCTAAAGTCAGTTTAACCTATTTTAAAAAAATATATATTATTTCTGTATCAACTCCAGCGACTTCTGCGTTTACAGATACGAAATGGAGAGATAGTGGTAAGAGTAAGTATTCAAAACAAAAAGTAGAAAAACAAATTTTATTTTGACAATTTTAAATTAACATATTCGATTTTCTTATTTTTCCCCGATGTACTATATTTTTTCGGGCATTAGGCTCGAAACACTTAACTATTTTTGGTCTAAAAAAAGTTGGAAACCCTAGTCACGACACTCGCGAGCTGTTTGGTTTTGTTACAAACAGACGTCGTTACTTATTAAAAACAATGTTATTTTTGCACGAGCATTTACTCGCGAATTCATCCGCTCCGGTTCCCGTCGTCATAGCGAGATTAAGCTTTCAAACCATTGGCGTAGAATACTATGGAAGCCGGGTCTAGTACAAAATACTCGAATAAAGTATCAGAGACTAAAATACACAAACCTAAGTACGTATAGTCACCGTAATTTTTCCTACTCAGGAAACTCTACTGAATGCTGAATACCACATGTCGGTATAAAACTACTCAGTCCTAGGAAAATCTTTATTTGACGACTTATTGGCATCTCTACTAAATCATGCATTTATAGCGAGCGTTCATTTCACGTCAAGTGATGTTAGGTGGCTAGCCTGTCGCCCACAAAAACACTAGAAGAATCCCTTCATCCCCTAATCCTTTCATACGAGACCCACGGGAACAAAAGATATGCTCCGTTTTAGGCGGTAACGACAGTAGAAAATATGACGTATGGTGACGAAAGCAAACGTCAAAATGTCGATCGCTAATGTCAAATCCATACATGAGTCACGTTGCAGGGTTTGCCCCGAACACTTGTCTTTCGCGTGGTGTTCTCGCGGTTCGCAGCTCAACCTGCCACGAGGCTCCGCAATCCTTCTCAGTTGTGTTCTTACTCAAAAACAATCCTCGATATTGGATAGATACTCCCTCAAACCACTTGACACTGGCGGAAATGCGGTGCTAACGCACAAGCAAGAAGTCCATTACTTATAAATTTTAAAAAAATCCATACATTCTGTCATTTTCTACTAGCGTCAACGCCAATAGGTTCTCTTATTAGTTTGTGGCCAATAGAATGTCACTTTGTCTAGGGGGGCAGGTCACACACATCTTCAATATCGGCTTAAACAGTAATTTTTCCACGGATGCTTAAATTGAGATGAAACTGGATAAATCATTTTGACCGTCCGGCGCCCGCCATATCGCATTAATCAGTGAGAGACAAAGACTCGGTACAGTATGTTGGTTATGTCTTGCTATCAGGGTGAATTTGACATCACCATACTTTTAAACTAAGAGTCTACACATCAAACTGAACAACTTTTACTATGGGAGCAAAATGATGCATGCTTCAATTTCGAGGCATGTATTGTACCCACTGTCCATCACAAGTGGCGACGGGCTCACCCCCCATCATACTGGACAGAGTTTCGGTACTACTGGTGAAACGTGGATGTTCTGAGGTTTCAGAATATCTCTGACTACCCCCTCGGGGAATATAGTCGTGAGCATATGCTATGCTATCCAAAATGATCGGAGCAAAAAAAGAAATCAGCTGTTGCATCCATTTGAGTCGAGTAGGCAGGCATTGCAGTTTCGTATGGAACAGCAGATTTTGTTGTTGCTCCGACCCGTTTGCTCCCATAGTAAAAGTTGTTCAATTTGATGGGTAGACTCTTAGTTAAAAAGGATGCTAATGACATCAATTTCACCCTGTAGTCTTGTCTGCCATTACAGTCTTTCTTATCGTGTGGGCAGCAAGCCCTGGTGTCAGAGTTTTTTCAGACCGCTTTTTGTATAACGACTACTACCACCAGAGATAGTAGCCGGGACCAACGGCTTAACGTGCCATCCGAAGCACGGAATCCTCTTTCTTTTCGGACAATCAGGTGATTCAGCCTGCAATGTCATAACCCAACGAAAATCGGACATGATACAAGCATAGATATTATTGTTCCTAGATTGTTTCTGCAAAATTTCATTGAGTTTAATTGGTTAGTATTTAAAATATCACCAGACTTCATTTGTATGCATTGCATGCGCGCATTTACGCATTCGGAATAAACTTCTCTTAAGCCTCGACGTCGGGGCCCAACATTTTTATACCTAACGTGCGGAGTGAGACAGGCCTGCTAAGAGTAGCGACGGAACAATGTGTTGAACTTGAGAGATGTGAGCTAGCCAATTAGAAACACATGTTTCTTTGTGGATCACTTGACCCCTCCGCCGCCCCCCGCTGCCCCCCGCCGCGTTTTCGAACCTATCATCGTAATCATACGAACATTTATAACGGGTCAAATCTATTATCTCACCACATTCCTACTATCAGTTAGAAGGAAAGAGAAACCATTTCTCTAGTATTCAGTGTTAATGAATTAACGCAAAACTAGAATAGTTATTTGTTATACAAGAGTGCAAAGTTGCTTTTTAACCGCGTGCTCAATTTTGATGACCGAGCAAGCCAAGGATTCTAAAATTAAAATCCTGAGCGTTAGCGAGGGAATCAAAAGAGCACGTGGTGAAAAATCTCTGCACTCGAGTACAACACGTAACTTTTCATCCCACCTCAGCGAGGAAATGATGAGAAAAAAAAAGGTATGATAAATTCGGCGCCATGGAGGGAGAAGTAAATAGGTTTATTGAAGTTTTGAATTCAGAAACTTAGTGCACACGATGTTCTAAATTCAATTTACTTTATCCTCTAGAGGATAAAAACGGCTTTTGCACTCAGATATCGAAGAGCAAAAATACTCTTTCCGAGATGGGGGGATGAAAAGTAGTTTGTTTAGAATCGAGAACAGAATCGAATTATCACGGTTTCAACATAAGTAATTTTTTTTAATTTTTTTTTGTAAAATTTATATCTACTGAACTCAATCTCAACCCACCGCTCGGGTACTCTCACCCTACTTCCTACCAAAACAACATTCTTAAAATGTATCCATGAGCACGTCAGCGCTTTCATTAATTGCAGAAATGATAACAAATCATTTTTGCCTCGAAACTTAAAATGCGAATAACTTTAAATTTTAACTATCAAAATAATGAAATTATTGTTTCAATCGAATTATTTTATTTTAAATCAGTTGGGGTGTATGAGGTTTTGCGCTTATTCATTAACACGTTGTATAAGGTCCTTCTTAATATGCTGAGGCTCAAGTAGGTTTGCAGTTTTATAAGGAAGAGCAGATGTTTTTTTCGCGATTTGACGTTTTTCCAATAGAGATAGTTGTCCAGTTTGATGGTCTGATCATCCATGGACCCTGTGTATAATTTGACAGTTCGATGCTAAAGGTCGAGGGAAGGTTCTGTTTACAGATCACCAGAGATCGGATATTCGGATGCATATTTACCTAATCTTCATTTTTGGCTACGAAAATATGGAAGCGGCTTGCATAGTGTTGAAGCGACTTCTTAATACTAATTTATTTAAAAAAGAAATAAATATGTTTTTCGGTAAATAAATTCCGGGATGTCAGGAAGTACGGGAATGCATTACTACTCGGATGCATAGTATGGAGGCGACTTTTTAAAATTATAAAATGAAAAATAAAATAAAAATTTCGATACAAAAGTGCATAATAGCCAACACCTCAACTTTAGGTAAATATGCATCCGATTATCCGATCTCTACAGATCACACAACCGACTCTGGATAAAAATGCGTTCCAACGTACTTAAGAGAGTTCGTACGTAGGTATAATATGTATGTAATGAAATTGAAGGTCAACGTCTAAACGACATGCAAGTTAATTTCAATTAAAGTATCAAAACAATAATGAACGTTATCTAGGTGCATTGTGCGCAGGCGCAGCGCGCATCGTTGTATGCACTCTCCGTAGAATTAACGATCGTAAAGAAGTTGAGTGGACGCGCGACGGTCTGCGCCCGCGCCGGTCACAAAGGCGACGCCACAGAAAAGATACACAGTAAAGCAACTCACTCGCAAAAAGCGCTCAAATAGACGGTTTTTTTACCCTGTTACTACCAAAGTCTTACTACCAGTAGTAAGACGGGAAATTCATTTAACCGTGTTTCTACCGTCTCGGCCGGTAGAACTACCGGTAAATATATATTTTTTTCTATTACTAATCTTGATTATCATGTGAGAGACAGGTAGGTCACATCACTAGGGTCACTACACTCAGTGGTACCGTTTAACTTAAAAGACCCACCGTACCACAAGGGATAAGGCCAGAGGTACGGTGGGTCTGAAGCGTCTAGAGTAAAAAAATATTTGCCGGTAGTTCTACCGGCCGAGGCGGTAGAAACACGGTTAAATTAATTTCCCGTCTTACTACTGGTACTAAGAGGGGTAAAAAACGGAATAGACGCACGCACACAGACGAGCCAAAGTACTTCAGTAAGCTTTACAGAAACCCCAGAAAACGATAAAAATCTAGATGTGTCTCCACTTTTAGAATGAATGAATGAATGAAATATACTTTTATTTACACCAAAACACAGGACTCACAAACTTATTTTTATTTTACGTACGCTAGAAAGAGCGTGCATGACGTTTTTCTTGTTTTGTCGCTTGGTCTTGGCTAGCTGTGCAGCCCCTCTAGTAGAGTAGATACTCTGCTCGCACGCAGCGCGACGCGCTTTTGCTTCATAATACACAAGGCTTTTTAAAGGCCGAAAGCCTTACTGTGGCACGTAGTCCGGACAAAAGTCGAGTTGCGAGCAAGTAGAGAAATCATACAAGAGGGGCTGCACTGTTGCGCCCTGAAGAACCTTTGCGGGCCGTGCTTGTGCGTGGCGCTCGACTGCATGCGTGCATTTTCAAATGCAAGTTCAAGCGCTTGTATCAAGTTGATTTACTGTCTATTTCTTTTCAGTGGCGACGCGACGACGTGCGCAGATGATAGCCGGATGTCAGCTAAGTGCTCAAGTGATGCGCGCGCGCACCTCGATCCTACACTACGTACCGTTCACCTTCTGAAACGCTGCACAAGTTCTGTTTTTGAATCGTGAGATGCAAAATCATTATCGAATAATGCGTAATCTCCATAGTAATTTCATTTTGTAATTTTTTAGGGCTCCATACCCATAGGGTGAATGAGGAACTTTGAACCCTATTAATAAGCCTACTCGTCGCCTAACCGTCCGCCATCCTAACTTTAAACGGCTGTTTGTTTGTATGTTTGTGACAGCATCACGCAAAAACTACTGAACCGATTTTGATGTAACTTTTTTGTTTGATAGCTTATGATTTGACTTAAAATCTCTTATATTATATGTGCGGACGAAGTGGCGGGTAAACTCTAGTCGGAACTAAAGCTGTCATAGGCCTGCCCCCTAGACAAAGTGACATGCTATTGGCGTTGACGCTAGTAGAAAATGACAGAATGTATGAATTTGGCATTAGCGATCGTCAAAATGTTTCGATCGCTAATGTCAAATCCATACATTCTGTCATTTTCTACCAGTTTTCTACTAGCGTCAACGCCAATAGAATGTCAATTTGTCTAGGGGCGCTGGTATGTACGTACAAGTAAGCTCTTAGTGCTCTACCGCGCGTGCGAGGCGAGCAGTGTAGAGTGTAGAGTGTTGCAATATCGCGATCTATTTACGGACATTTAATTAGAAACAAAACTTCCGCACGTAACGCAAGACCGTGCAAGTATCAAAAGCATATTATTCACTAAATTGCATCGCGCATGCTACATTCGAGCGAGATCTCTATTTCATCATCATCGTCATCAGCCTGACACAGTCCATTACTCAACATAATAAGACTCCTCTCAAGCCACAAAACTCACACAACACAAAAAGCCGTGGTGGTCCAGTGGCGAGTAACCTTGCCTGCCGTGCAGGAGGCGATGGTTCGATCCCCGTCCAGGCCGACTCGTACCAATGAGTTTTTCGGAATTTATGTACGATTTGTACCACCACTGGCTTTTCGGTGAAGGAAAACATCGTGAGGAAACCTGCATGCTTCAATTTCGAGGCATGTATTGTACCCACTGTCCATTACAAGTGGCGACGGGCTCATCCCCCGTCACACTGAATCGAGTTTCGGTACTACTGGTGAAACGTGGATGTTCTGAGGTTTCAGAATATCTCTGACTACCCCCTCAGGGAATATAGTCGTGAGCATATGCTTAAGCTTATGCTATGCTATAAGGCTTCTCTCAAGCCACAAAACTATAGGGTCCTTCTTAATATGCTGACACATTTTAAGGGGATGATCAGACCGTCAAACTGAACAACTTTCTATATGGGACCAACATCGAAATCGCGAAAAAAATATCAGCTGTCCTTATAACATTTGCCTCGAGTAGGTTTGTAGTTTTGTATGGCACGCTGATTTTTAATTCGCGATTTCGACGTTGGTGCCATAGAGAAAGTTATTCAGTTTGACGATATGATCATGCCCTTAAGGGTATATTACTCTTGGCGCGCTCCATACAAACGAAGTCCGGTGATATTTTCAATACTAACCAACTAAAGTCAGAGAAATTTTTCAGAATCAATCTAGAAACAAATCTCTATGCTTGTATCTTGTCAGATTTCCCTTAATATGTATAGTTTTAAAGTTACAGATTTCCATACAAATCTTAAATTATTCCTAGCATTTAAACTGTATATTTTAACGAAATTCGGACACGATACAAGCATAGAGATTTGTTTCTAGATTGTTTCTGCAAAATGTCATTGAGTTTAATTGATTAGTATTGAAAATATCACCAGACTTCGTTTGTATGCAGCGCGCATTTACGCATTCGGAATAAACTTCTCTTAAAAAGTGTCAGCATATTAAGAACGACCCCGTATATTCCGGGCCTCCATCATAGACGGGTGTTACATGCTCACTCTTGCATCTTGCAAAAAAAATCTGGTCTTCCTTAAAAACCTGCAAACCTACTCGAGTCAGGTCATTCATAACTTGAATATATGGTTGGAGTAAATGGCTTGAGTATATGGCTTAGAACATGATACACAGTCGACCCGGTCGTGTACTAGTCTTGGTATAAGTTTAAACAGTTTGTGGTTCAATAATCTTCATATCGCGACATACGTACTTATAGTCGTTATTGCTATGGACTTAGAACTCAACGTTTGTTAGTCGCGATAGAAATCATTGAGTCGCACTATCTATCGAGTAGATCGGTTAGTTCATTAACATTTGGTACAAGAAACCTTTATCATAGATTACAGTGAGGGTATATTACTGTTGGCGCGCACCATACAAACGAAGTCTGGTTATATTTTCTACACTAACCAATTAAATTCAGTTAAGTTTTTCATAAACAATCTGTAAAGTAATCTCTATGTTTGTATTGTGTCAGATTTTCGTTAAAATGTATAGTTGTAAAGTTACAGTGCCCCAAAGAATTCCATACAAATCTTAAATTAATCCTAGCATTGAAACTGTATATTTTAACGAAAATCTGATAAGATACAAGGATAGAGATTTGTTTCTAGATTGTTTCTGCAAAATTTAATTGATTTTAATCGGTTAGTATTGAAAATATCACCAGATTTCGTTTGTTTGTCTACGTTGCTCCTAACAGTTATAATCGTCCTTTACCAGTGCATCGCGCGTCATGGGCATCGACTTATGTTGACTGAGGTCACTTATTCTAGTTCTAGTTCTAACTTTTTCTACTTGCGGAGAAAGAACACGAAATGTTGTTAACAGTTTTACTTGAGCGCTGTATTATATACCTGTTCTTCGTATTGTCGACAATAACGCAAGAATTATTATTAATACGGCCGATTTAAGGCTCGCTTGTAAGACCCTTTTTGAAGGTCTAATAAAATTTGTAATTCGAGCACGCTTCCCTGCAACATAGCGATTTTAATAATCTGAATTTGCGACCTCGCTTTTAAGGCCCTTCATTAGGAAATTTAGCTAACCTGTCAATAATTATTACCTAATCATATCAACAATATGTTAAACCGTTCAAGTGCGAGTCGGGCTACTCGCGCACGTAGGGTTCCACACCACCGCACTACATATTTAACGTACAATAAAAGAATTGTTTTCTCCGGGACCTTTAGCGCAAGACCGACTCACACTTGTTATACTGTAGAGTTTGCTCTATAATCACACCAAGTTTTACGCTTGTATGTATTACCATTTTTACGACAGAGCGAGAAGAAAAAACGTTGATAAAAACTAGTTTCCTGTATGAGCACCGCCCTTAATTTTTTACTTTTAGACATTTCTATTATGTGTTAGTAAATCCGCCATAAAAACCTACATTGTGTGAACATTTGAACTGTCTAGCTATTACAGTTCAAAAGTTATAGCTCTAAAAAGGTAGGACAGACGGACGGACAACGTAGGCTTATTTTAGGAATAGGGTCCCGTTTTCACCATTTACGTACGGAACCCTAAAAAAGAAAGCAACAGTGAAGGTAGGTGATTAGAGTGGACCGCTAAACGCGTGAAACGATAAGGGAACCAAACACGCTGAGTAGGCCCCTGATCTGATGACATTACCGAGGTACTCGTAGGTAAACGTGCGATGACACTAGGGACAATGGCGCCTCGCAAACCAGTCCACCGGCCGCGACCCAGCCTGACTGGTCCACCCTGCGCCGATGTCACCTGATTACACTCTTGTGTCGGTGACGTAAATATTACATTGGCTTGAAACTCGGCACTTCAGCAATACTAGCAACAACAGGCTCCAGCAAGGACGCTCACTCGCCCATGCACCGCACTCGGACCCTCCTTGTTGGTACGCTAGTGCACAGCCTCCGACTCCGCCTACACAACCTGCTGCCGATACTAGAGATTGTCTCAAGGCTCGACGCAGTATTGATTCTTTGTGTATTTGCACGGCATTTTATATTAAAGAATTTCACAGCGAGCGGCGGGAAATAGCTCGGACACGTGTGCGGCTTTTTATTAAATTTTAGTCCGCGATCCGCTTTTCTAGGAAAAATATATCGAGCGTGTGTACACATAGCTAATTTTAATGACATAGAGATATAATGCTATATCTCCTTTGTCTAAAGAATATTGCAGTGACCGGACCGGTACCGGGTGTAAGTGATACTGCGTGAGAAAGAACGAGTCCCTGTGCAAAATGATCCCCGCTAGTCATTGATACGTTGGTGACCGCAGCCGGCAGCGCGGCGCCGGCGGCACCGGCCGGCGCACATGTGACGCGCTCGACCGGTTCCCTTCCTGGCAGTCGCTCCTGTACAGGTCACACTGGTCGTTCGACTATTGTAATGTTTTTATTGTCTAATTAGCAGGTTGGCGCGCCGACGAGTTCCCGCGCTCTCTACCGACCATCTCTCTTTATAAGAGCCAATCCACAAGGTGCGTTGGGACACCGCACCGCTATTATTACTTCGCAGAGCATAACACACGGACGGCGGCGGTAGAATGTCGCAGCGGTGTGTTTCATACGATAATTTGTTGACGCTCTACGGTACTGGCGGGCGTCGCATCTCCTGTGTGGATCACCACCATCGTCTCGCTAGTGGAATTTGTTCGATGTGCACCGCTCCGAACGCACCGCATCTTGTAGCTTGGCATTTACTAAAATGCTAGCAAATTTTTTGACTATTGGTATCACCATCACCTTCAGCCTATTACGTCCCATTGTAGGGCACAGGTCTACCCTCAGGGAGGGTGCATAGGCGTCAGTCCACCACCCGTGCAAATGCGGATTGGTAGACTTCACATACACAGACGAATTTCTTCTTCAGCGTATGCAGGTTTCCTCACGATGTTTTCCTTCACCGTTTAAGAGCAGTCGGTATAACGTACAATACGTGAGAACCACTCATTGGTATATGGCATGTCATCCCTGCGGATTAGAACCTGGACCCTCATGATTGAGTGTCCATACCTCTCCGTAACGCTCCAGCGACGCTCTGTTTGTATGGATTTCGTCATATAGAAACTTGTACTATGTCTACAAAATGCTAAAGATAAGCCTTGCTATCTCTGCATGCTTAGCTTAGGTACCAGCATAGTTGGTGGTTGTAGCTAAGTTTTCATCGACTCTACATTGGCTACATTGCCAAGTTAAAATAATTGTCAATATAAACAAAAAAATTTAACATGAACATTTTAATACGTAGGTAATTAATTTCTGGCCGGACCTTCTCTACAGCGACAACACGTTCCGACGTGGTGGTAGCTTCAAAAAAAGATTTGACGTTTAATAAGTGTGCTTCAAGCTCCTGTATTGAATAAATTATTTTGACTTTGTTATCGCACGGATGGCATCGGCACCCACACCACACCACAGCTCTTCCTACTGGCTTAGATTACAACTACAATCAAGGGCATACAATGATTTACCACTATTCTGTAAACAGGGCATTACAGGGTGTCCCGGAACTCAATGTCAAGCCGAAAACAAGAGGTAGGCCAGTTTATAACTGTTCAATGAAAATGAAAAATATAAAATTGAACATTTTTAAACATTTTGAATACTTGATTAAATAGGTCAACTTATGAAATAACTAGCCATACATTTTTTTACAGTTTCAAAGTTGCCAAAGAAACAAATATACTGCAGAAGTCTGACAAAAGGTAGTGTTTTCTTTAAAAAGTATGCCACCAATGCTTTTACTTTGAATTGTGACCACTGGCAGGGTTGTTCAGGATTGCGTAACAAGCATTTCTTAGAGAACTTTTTCAATTAAGGGTATCGATTTAAAAGTTAAAATAAAATGTAATCTCGAAAACAACACATCACATGCATCAAATTTTTTTGTGTTTTTCCCTGAACAGTTGCTGGCAAGCCAGCAACACTTCGACCCAGTGGGATCTTATGTGTTAGCCCCAATACTTTATGTTTTCATCACCCTTCAAATACATGGTCAATGAAGGAGGCAATACCATTGAGGGGGAGAAACCTAAGATCTCCCGGTTTTGGGTATCCCCCTCCGAGATCTCCCTGAACAATCAAAAACTAACAAATCTTCTGTTTTCAGCTTGACATTGAATTTTGGGAGACCCTGTATGTGTGTATGAATATTTGCGCAACGTGCGCCGGAACCGACGCGCCGCGCCGCTCGCGAATATTGTATAAATGCGCAATTTGCGACCCTTCCCCAGACACAGAGTAATGCCTCAGTTCCTGCACCACTGTACTGTACCTACTGTGTACTACACAACACACATGACGAGTTGTGTTGTGGTCGAGGTACGCTACGGTCCCCAACTACAGTTGATAAACATTTCTGAACTTTATTATCATACAAATAAACAGGGTCCAACTTAATATGCTGACAGTTTTCTAAGAGAATGATCAGACCATCAAACTGAACAACTTTCTCTATTGTCCAATGTCGAAATCGCGAAAAAAAAATCTGCTGTTCCATAGTAAACTGAAATCTTACTCGACCCAATTGTTGGGACAGCTGTTCATCCCCTTAAAAAGTATCAGCATATTAAGAAGGACCCTATATACACATAGTTACATAAATTCACGACCGTAATATCTTTTTCGGTGGTCAGAAACATGGCTACAACTACCAAATTTCTGTTTAAGAATGTAATTGTACCAATGCTCACATTAGGCAATTTATGTTTCAGGATGGAATGACGCATCAAGTGGTGAGAGGTGGCTAACCTTTCACCCACATAAACACTGCATAAGAAACCTTTAATTCCCTTAGTCTTCTCGTACGACACCTATGAGAAGAAATGGTCCATTCTAAGCCGAAACCACACGCCTCATATAAATATTTGTTAAAATATTTAATTGGTGATTTTGGTTGCCATACATGAAATGAAATGTAAAACTTTAATGCCACTAAGTAAACAAAAAATTTTACACACACAACTGAGGATCGTTCTGCTGCATGCTTTGTCATACATGTACCTAACATTACGAAGTAAAACAAACATTATATTTTTACTAGGGTGTACACAAGACTTCGTCCGCACAAATTTATCCCAGATTTTAAGTCAGATCATAAGCTATCAAACAAAAAAATTGTTATCAAAATCTGTTCAGTAGTTTTTGCGTGATGCTGTTACAAACATACAAACAAACAAACAGACAGATAAAAATTCTAAAAAAGGTTGATTTGGAGTCTGGGATACCTAAAAATAAAAACCATATCGTAATCTTTTTCATGTAAATATCTTCAATGTCAATCAGACGCATTTCTGTTCCAGTTTTAATAATAGTTAAGATTGGAATTGTAAAAAGTATCCAAATAGAGAATAATGTAAATATTATACATAATTTCAGAAAAAAGCTCACACAATCACGCTATCTTTGTTGTTGAAATATAACAAATAGGTAGCTCAAGATCTTTGATAGCAGTCCATATAGATCTTATCATGTGGGCAGCAAGCCCTGATGTCTGAGTTTTGTCAGACCGCCTTACGGCCTCTGATGTGGTTTTTATGTAACAACTACTACCACTAGAGATAGTAGCCGGGACCAAGGGCTTAACATGTCATCCGAAGCATGGAATCATCTTTATTTTCAGACAATCAAGTGATTAAGCCTGCAATGTCCTAACCAACTGGGGAAAAATGCCCAAAGTGACATATCACTAGGTGTCCCCCGTGGGCATCGAACCCACAACCTCCGTGACAAGAGCCCAATGCCCTTAACCATTAGACCACAGAGGCAGACAAGATTTATCATTGTTGTTGAAATATACAAGGTCCCTCTTAATATGCTGACACTTTTTTAAGGGGATGATCAGACCGTCAAACTGAACAACTTTCTCTATGGGACCAACATCAAAATTGGGAAAAAAAAATCTGCTGTCTCTCAGATTTTTTGTGTCAGCATATTAGGAAGGACCCATATATAAAATAATACAAAAAATATTAAGCTCAAGATTTTTGATATCAGTCCATGAAATAGATGATAAACAATTAATTAGTTAATTCAGTAAAATTACTTTTTACTATTTTCAGTTATCTTTTTCAATAATTGATTTCAGTACAAAAACAGATCAATATGGTCACAATTCTTTTTTCTTAAAAAGTAAACAAAAACAATTATTTTGACTGTTTAGTGAATGAACTTAGTGTGTGATTTGTGATCTAGTTTTGTCTAGCTAGAATTATATGATAGTGGGCATCTTTATAAAATAAGGGGGTCTGAAACAGCATGCAAATAGATAGTTTCTTATCGCCAAAAATATGCAGTAATGATGGTAGTGTTAGCTCACCCTCCGGCAGGGTGGGGAGCTTCACCCCGGCCGCGGTACCGACCGCCGCCAGCAGCAACACCAGCGCCGGCACCATCCTGCACGCTGCCGCCGGCCTCACGCACTCGCACCGCCGCCGCCCTGCCGCATGCTCACACAGACCCGCCCTGCAAGCCTGTCCTGCAGTCTGCAGTCTGCACCACGCTGAACAACACTACACTACACTATAACTACTGTTTCTCTCCTCGATTCTATTTCTGTTTACACTCGAAGATTTAACTATTTTGATGTTATCCTGAGATAAGATCTCTTTATAAACACTGACGGAATATTTGTTAATTCTTAATGGCTTTGATAACTCTCTTGCATTCAATATCTTGCACACAAACAAAAGCAGAGGTTTCAAAACTGCAATCAACTGCAATGCGAGACCGAGCAAGAGCGAAAAAATAGTACTATACAAGATACAATACAACCGCACTGCCGCTGCGCCGAGCGAGCCGCCGACCACAGATCATTAAGAAGGACAGATGGGAATCAAACTATGGTTTGACAGGTCGTTAGTGAAATGTCAAATGAAGCGACCACAGATCACAAATTTGCGACAAATCGATAGGTCTGGGCGTGGTGTACGGGAACAGGAAATAGGAACGAACAATAGTGATGTGCCACGGTACTACCATGGAACTAGTACGTACTCCGTTCCGTACTACCTGCTCTATATTCGATTCATGAAAATAAAATTAAAACTAATGAGGAAAATTTAAGTTTTTTTATTCATAACAAAATGACGAAAATTAACAACCAAACTAGTGATTATTATATTGCAGACAATACATGATATTTTATTTACAATTTCTTTATTGAATCGAATAAGTACACACGGCGACACATCAAGCTACGCAAAACCAAAAAAAGCTGGCCGCGCGACGTTATACGTTATTCACCCTACGCGCGTCCTTCTTATGTTGGTTTTACGTAGCTCGATGTGTGTACTTATCAACGACAAAGTCAACATCATCTAAATATAAGTACAAAATAGTTTCGTGACTGACTAACTGACAAATAATGCACAACATAAAGCACTGAAGCTGGTCCGGACTGGCCATTGGGCACACCGGGCAAATGTCTGCTGGGCCGGTGGCCGCTCTGGACGGCCGGCCGTCGACTTTCGATATATGGCCATTCCAGCGGCCCGGCCTGCCCCATAAATTAAAAGGAATTACTTATTTTATAAAGGAATCTAGGTATCTATATATCTTGTCCCTGTGTATGGACAGAAACAAGTCAATTTCTGTATATCCTCTACAATCCAGTTATAATATAGCTAAATCTCGAGTTCGCTTCGCTCACTCCAGATTTTTCATCGTGTTGCAACCCGGTTCTTATCACATTAAATGTCGAGTTCTCTCCTAGTTTTTCGTGTAACCTAACGATTTCGCAATACCTGATTCTCACCATAACATGTTTTAATCAGATTTTAGATTGTATTGCACAGACTTATCAATATAGCAGAGTAAAATCCGTGAGCTCGATCTTCTCACTACATGTTTTAGATCGCCGCTCTGTGTGAACATGGTTCAGAAATGGTAGGCCTGACCATCGAACTAAACAACCTTTTTCTATGGTACCAACATCAATGGGACCAAAAATCAGGTGTCCCATACATTTGGCTTGAGTAGGTTTGCAGTTTTGTATGGAACAGCAGATTTTTTTTCGCAATTTCGATGTTGGTGCCATAGAAAAAATTTTTCAGTTTGACGGTCGGACCATTCCTTTAAATAGTGACAGCATATTAAGAATGACCCTATATATAATATTCAGACAATTTGCACAAATTCGAACATGCTACCTATTTTACAGCGTACAATTATAAATTAATTAATAAGCGATAACATTTCAAGCTATAGGTATAAGTAAGACTAAAGTAACAAAGGTTTCAAGGGACCATGAAAGTTTTTCCACACAAACACCTCGGACGATTTTGTTAATTGAGTTGCACCAATTATGTATCTGCATGGCACGGCAGACCAGCGCCCGCGGCATGGCGGCGCGATAAAGCGCTATCGCGCAGATAATAAATTGGTTCAGCAGTTCAGAGTGATGTTGTTGACACCCTAACCAGTCAACAACTGCACAACTTAAGAAGATGGCGCGAATATTGCCTACTACGAACCGCTTTTGCGCTGATGATTCAAGGTAGCAAGGTGAAAGAGAGAAGTGAATTGTGAGTTGGGATACCTAAGGTTCCTTCCTTTCAATGCACGTCTCTCTCTCGCCGAAATCTAGTCATTGATATTGGATACATCCGAGGCGAGGATGGAATCTTTGCAAGTTCGGCAGCTGTTTTTAGAAACAAGTTTTCTAGAGAAAGCCCGTCGTGAAAGCTGACGCATGAACTCTCATCTTGCCAGGTTTGGAGCCGGAGCATGACCCGTTGACGCTGTCGAACAGCTGGTCAAAAAACAGCATGGCCTCTGATGTATTCTTCATTGTCTTGCTCACTGGAGTCCCGTCTGCGTGGGTTTCTGAAAAGTAGGTTAATATTTCTTGAAATATCCTGACTGGATAGAGCAAATGTGGTTTCAAGTATGACTCCGTACACACGTCGTTCTTAAACAGTGCGGAAACCTGCACATCTGAGATAACCAATGTGTGAAAGGAAGGCAATGACAAACCACCTCATACCTGCCAAAAAAGTCAATTTAATTTGTGTTTCCATTCCACAATAAATACGACCATGATGATTATCATATTGACTGATACGAATGAGAGAAGAGAAGATCCTAACTGACACTACAATTTCATCGGTACCACAGTAGCAGACTATTTATGGATGAAAAGTTTATATCAATGAAGTATATACTTTCATACACTCAAACTCAAAGACGGTTGAAATAGTTTTCAAAAGTGGATATAAATGGGATTTTTCGATAACACTGACTGGCCTTTTGGCTTAATTGGTAGTGCCCCTGGCTGCTGAGTCAGAGGATGCGGGTTCGATCCCCGCCCGGGTCCAACATTTGTGTGCATAACAATTTTTTTTTTCTAGCCTATTTCATCCCACCATCTTTGTCATCATACATCATCAAAAGCATCAAAATCGTGCCGCCACCTCTTCCTAGGGCAACCTGGACGCCAATGACCGTTTTCTGGGATCTAGGGCATGACAATTCTTGCCCACCTTTCCTGATGCATTCGACACTCGACAGAGATGCAAACCTAAAAAGAATTTAACTAAATATTATTATATGGATCGCAAAGTATTATTTTGTAACTTACCTTTATTGTCTGTACTTGTGTCCAATACCCGTGGTGGATCTAGATTCACCATTTCTAAAAAGATTAAGTAAACAATGAGATCATTGACAGTGTAATGGTGTAGTAAAGCAGAGTGGAGCTACGTAAAATCAAACAATGAAATTGCTGGATTGGAACTAGGTTGGTTTTACACAGCTCCACCCTAAGAGTAATAGGCACTTAAGAGTTTAAAAGGCAGCGTGAGTTTGTATTGCTCAGAGAGCAGCTAATGCTTGTTACAGCGGACTATGGGGGGGACCACACCAGTGACAGCGAAGTGCCCTGGTAGGTCTACCGAACCAGTGAATGAACTTAAGCAACCTGCCCAAGGAGTCGCCTAAAATTGCCGAGATCCCTTATAGGGGCAATGGGCATTGCTGGGGCTATGCTGCTGATTGGGTAGCGGGGATCAGTGAGATGAAATAGACGGTGTCCCTTTGAACTCGACAGACTATAGAAATGCCAGTGAGGTTGGAATGGAGACCTTAACCACAGTATAATGAGTACTACATACAGTATGGCCTCTCACTGCCCCTTCTAGAGCTGACCTCGCCACAGTATAAGAAAGAGTATCTATTACTATATACAGTATGGACACTCCCTGCCTCCCACCAACTTTTTACCTCACTCCATCTGGTTACTTGGTGGTTATCTCCTAGGCAAATGCATATTCCTGTCTCGCTCGCATGCAACAGTTAACTCTTCTATGACATTTTTGCAATTTGTATGAAATTACAGCTATCAACCGAGTGTCCAGGGTATGACCTGGCAGTCTCCCAAGTCATAAATGGAATAAGCTCGCTCACACGAACAGCCGTTATTCACCGACTTAAACGTTTAGTAGGTAATATGACAGTCAGAGTGTCATCTTACGTGTTAATTTCATTTATTTTATCGATTGATAGGGTTGGGCATTAACCAAAATATAGAAAGGCACTCACTTAATTCCTGGTGACAAGCGTCGGGATTGAATGGCCTCTCTCCTGGAGTGCCTGATGTAACGAAGTTCAAAGTGCCTCTCGCAAACATTGCGTTGGGCTAGAACATTCAGGTGTCCTTCCAAACTTCTATAGCATATGCTCACGCCTATATTCCCCGAGGGAGTAGTCAGAGATATTCTGAAACCTCAGAACATCCACGTTTCAACAGTAGTACCGAAACTCTGTCCAGTGTGACGGGGGGTGAGCCCGTCGCCACTTATAATGGACAGTGGGTACAATACATGCCTCGAAATTGAAGCATGCAGGTTTCCTCACGATGTTTTCCTTCACCGAAAAGCTAGTGGTGTTACAAATCGTACATAAATTCCGAAAAACTCATTGGTACGAGTTCGAACTTCTACATTGATCTGGATTTCGTATTGTCTGGTACACGGAACTCCAGAATGCAGCATCTCTGCTTCTGAGACATACTGAAAACAACGAGATCACGATTTTATTTCAGCAATGGAGTCTACCAAATAACTCGCAGAATTGTTGTGTTGCTTACCTGACGAAATCGATGAGGTATCGTATGCAGAGAGGAAGAACTTAACAAAATACTCATAAATCAGTGCATAAAGTTAAGATTAAGAAATTTTCATTCTACAAAATTTACTACCGTTGGTTTTTCAAAACGAAATGAAAAAAGAATGAAAAATAAATGACAGCTAGACTCAGCTAGGGATTCCAAAGAACCGTTGATCGATTGAGTAGAACACGCACATACATTCAACCGTTCATTAATTTGAAATATGTCCCATCCCTTATGATTTGTCGCATGACAGGTGTCATTTACTAAGGAAGAACGATTTATATGACTGATTCACCCGCCTGCCGCCGACAATGTTTGCTGTGTGACCAGAGTTAAATTGAGGATTCTGCTAGCTGGTTGATTGAAAACTGCTAAATCCTGCTCAACCGTTACATCTTTACATTGCTAAAGTCATGCTAACAAATTGAATCATAGGCTGAGATTCAGAGACGTTTTTTAAGTCTCAGGCCGAGATTCAGAGACGATTTTTAAGTCTTAGGCTGAGATTCAGAGACGATTTTTAAGTCATAGTTCGAACTCCTGTATGTAAAAATCCATACCTACATTTTCACCCTGCTTAGCTCGAGCTAAGACTAAAAAAATCGTCTCTGAATCTCGGACTTAGTACGAACTCCCGTATGTCAAAATACATACATTTTCGCTCTGCTTAGTTGGAACTAAGACTAAAAAAATCGTCTCTGAATCTCGTTCTCGGCCATAGTTTTTGTGTAATTAAATTGTCTATATAAAATCAAGTACTGTCTTTTTAAATTACTTATATTTATTCAAAAAATCAAAAATCAATCAATCTACGAATATCTACATTAATAAGACAAAAGTAAAAGTTGGCACTGTTTTCTCCTCTCTATGGCCTCGCCAGGCATACCTACAAACACTCAAGTGAGAATACACACAGAATTAAAACAATTACACCATTAAAACGGAGTTGAAGCAGTCGGAGTGAACGAAATCGGGCAGGAGCATAACATAACTAACCAAGAAAAATTCAGTTTACAGGTAAATGTCGAATATTGTCGAATTTTGCGAATTTTTAAATTATAGACCCCAATCCTGCTAAAATCACAGAATCCTGCCAAATCTGGTCACACTGAGTGTTTGATAAAATAGAGATGGACTAGACACGCTTAAAATAACAAAACATCGAAAGTGGATATGACTCAATGATTTGACTCATTGAAGTAATATAATGTCAAGACTGTGCCTACCTTTAAGAGGAAAGGCGGGTTCTGTTTAGTCCAAGACAATACCTATTTCCAGCATCATGGCCCATATAAACGTATTCCCTTGTGTCCACCCTATAAATATTTTTTGATGTGAAACAGGAATAAGGAATAGGTATTGTCCATACCTGGAGAGCAGACTGCCTTACAAGCGGTGAAACATGAAAATACTCCTTGCCAGGCGGTAATGTTCGTTGTTTCTGATGTCAACTTTGTCCCTTTCTAATCCAACGACAAAAAAATCACAGAAAGGAACAAACGTTAAATCAGAAACATAAACGACGGACACGTTTGAAAGTACGAAAGAAAGACGAACATTACCAACAGCCATGGTCAATGTCCATGCTTGTAAGAAGGTTATGGATCCATTGGTTACAAACCCATGATGTGAAACATCTATTGGCGCGCCTTGGCAGTAAAACTGAATTGTATGCCGATACGCAAATGGATCTCACACCATAAGACTACTGCGGAGGTTCGAGATTTTCGAAAAAAACACTCTTAATCGGAGAGTGTGGTTATGGTAGGTATACTCAATATACTACATCACAAGCATTGAAACACGAAAATCGTTTATGTTCGTACTATACCAGTATACCTCGAGAGCAGACTGCATTACAAGCGGTGAAACATGAAAATACTACTTAGAGGTCGGTAATGTTCGTCCTTCTTTCTTATATTTCTGTCGTTGTTTCCGATGTCAACTGTCCCTTTCTAATCCAACTACAAAAAAAATGCTAGAAAGGGACAACCGTAAAGTCGGAAACATCGACGACGGACACGTATCTACGAAATAAATACGAAAGAAGGACGAACATTGCCGACAGACATAATAAATTTTTGTGTTTCAATGCTTGTAAGGAGGATTTGTGTCGATTGATTTAAATCCATGGATATTGTCTATAAACACTTGATAAACACAGACCAATAATAGTCCCAGCTTCCTAAACAATACCATTTCCAGCTTCCTGTAATAAATTAATACTTAGCTGTCAAATACTGTCAATGTCAAAGTTAGTAAAAATTTTACGAACAAACGAAAAGGAAGGGAGTCGCGCTGCAAGTCTGACGGAAGGTGGACGCGTGCGTGGTGGCCTCTCTTAGGCTTGCACGTGGCTCCGCCATTTTGTGAAGCTCTTTTGTGTTTTAACCATAAAACAATCACTTGAGATTATAAACTACTTGACATTGGCAGAATTGCTGCGCTAGACGCTTACAACCGGCCATTAATTAAGAAAAAAAAGAAAAAAAAAAAAAAAGAAAAGAAAAGTAACGTTGAGAATATATTGATAATAAATATTATTTCACAAAGCCAATTTTGTTATTAGGTACCTATTCCTAGATATAATAAAGGAAGTAAGTTCATTAATCTAAAGCCTACGACGTTTCTTTCCCTAGGCCCTCTGCTCTGCCAAAATATAACTTTTTTGCTATCAGACATGACCGAATGAATATGCACTTTTTTTATTTTTGTTCAAAAATCCATTTATCCACCACTATCACCATCATCACCAGAGGTCAATAGAGGTGAAAAAGTTGGTGGGAGGCAGGTAGTGTCCATACTGTATGTGGTACTAGATAATCTTTCTTATACTTTGGTCTAGGTTAGTTAATGTTGTGACTGGGCTGACAGAGGTTTATTGACGCAGGCAGGTATGGGTGATAAGGGAAAGCCGCCGCCGGATTGTACGCCGCCGCCGTGTTGCACACCGCCGCCGTGTAGTCCTCCGCCGCCGTATTGTATCCCGCTTGCGTGTACGTTCCAGGTGAAGGGCTTGAAGCAGCTCGAGGAGTTGGAGCGCGCGCTCGCCAAGAAGAACCTCAAAGATCCCTGGATCAGGTACGCTCCACGTACCGTGGGCTACTAATATCATAAACAAATATGCTCATCAATGTTTAGCCTAGCTATCTATAATAAACAATATTTTTTGGAGGGCTGACTCGAAAACCGAGATAAGGAACAGACATACATAATAATAATAAGAAATGTATTCATCAGCAAGTGAAGTCGGAAACATCGACGACGGACACGCACAAATTGCAGCCAGCTGTGGCCTCTAAACTCTATCCCTGCGTAGGGTGCGTGTGCTTGCATACGCACACAGACATAATTTGTATGACGCCTCACGCACACTAACCTAAGAAAGTTGGCCCGTTTTGTTTTATACGGTAGAAGCGTGAGGCTCAATCTAGACATACTTATCTAACGCAGAAAGGGACAAGCATCATAGATTTTCTCTTGCTCACTCAATGCGATTAAAATAAAAGCCTATCGTTTTCGCGACTGTTTTAATACCTTTTCTAGTCATTCTCTTACTTCATAATTATGTGTATTATAATTTATGTCTCGTGTGGCGCAGGAACGAGGCGTGGCGGTACCACCCCGGGTTCGGTACGCGGACGACACGTGCGACAAAGGTGTTCTTCCGCGGCCTGCCAATCGGCGCCGCACTAGCCGCCTTGGCGACCGTCCTTGGGGCCGTGATGAACCTCACCGGCGGCGACGACCACCACTGAAATGTATCTCTGTGGTAGATGGATGTTGTACATAGCTAATACAAATATGTTTATTTATGTTGCTATTTTCATTGTTTGAAATTTATTTCCTTTATCTATTTTTTAGGGACTTTTATACAAAAATGTTCAGTCCCATGGTACTTTATGCAATGATCTTGCTGATCTTGTCTAGATAAAAGGCTACAATACAGTTTAATCTTTGTAGGGTTAAGATAAAACGAAAACGGCTGTAAGGGCTAGATCCCATTACTTTTCCGAAAGGAAATACTAAACAACAACAACAACAACAACAACTGACTGAACTGCAGTGCTGCCAATTTATGTCACAGAAGAAATCGATGATTTTGCGTCTTTTCCACTAAGCTGACATTGGCGGAATTATTGTGCCTTGACACAATAACAAACGCCATAATAAAAAATAAAAAAATGTGACAAGGCTGTATGGGCTCGTTCCTTTTGCCTTTCCGGGAGGAAGACAAAAAAAGAAGTGCTGCCAATTTCGATTTTATGTGGTTGCAAAATTTCGTATATTTCTGTAGTGTTTAGAATTTTTATTGTTTAGCATTGAGCATTTTCTAATACAAGAAACAAGTAGGTACAAAAGATTTAATTTAAATGGTACAAAATATCGATCACTTATCTAAAAAATTACATTTACTGTTCTGAATTTCATTCATTTAGTGAATCTTATCTTAATTAGTCCCGGGTCAAATCCGATAAGATTTTATTATTCGTTAAACTTGCCAAATGAATTTTAAGCCCAGTTGGCTTAACATTCATTTGGCATTTTATTTAGCACAAGTTTAGCATTTTGAATTTTTTAAATTAGCATTCTTCTGTAATAATAGTTGGCAACACGTTTACACTGTCAATGTCAAAAGTAAAATAAATAGTATTCGTAAAAAAAAAGAATCGAAACGAAAAGAAAAAGTGAAGAACGTTGATATTTCACTCAGCTAATTCTCTTATAATTTAGTAGCTATAACAAAGGAAGTAAGTTCATTAATCTAAAGCCTACGACTAATAATATATACTTGTGGAAAATGTGAAGTTTATCAGATACGTTATATAACCGTCTTGGTTAGGTTATTGTTGTTGTTGCTGGGGCTTATTCTCCTGAGGGAAAAATGGGCAAGTGCTAAGGGCGGGCGGCACAAGGAGGGCCATAGACATGGGCAGGAAATTGTTTCCTAAACAAGTTCAGTATAGCCAGAGAGAGGAAAGACCAAGTCTGCATCAAACACCCTGGTATCACAGAATAGGTGATAGTATATAGTTCTATATACAGAACGGCCATCCACGGCCCCCTCTGACTTCAGATACCCCATCTCACCTCACACTTGAGTGGAGCCGAGCAAGGGAATGCAGTCAGACGTTGCTCGAAATTTGAATGACATGTTGCGATTAATTTCGTATGGATACCTACATATTTTTATTACTTATGGGTTTGCTCTTTACCTCAATCCAGTCCTTAGGACAAAGGTGGGGTCGAAAATCTATTTCTATTTCCATTTACGGCACTATGCATCTATGGCAGTGCTAAAAATATAGATAGAAAGCATTCTGATCATATCCGAGTTATAGTGTTGAGTAATTTCAAGCTCTGCACTGCATACATAGACGTAATAAGAGTTCACAAATGAGTCGTAAAACGGCTTTGCTCACTCCATATTCAAAATTTTTGCAAAACACAATTCTGTCAAATTTTGAGCTCAATTCGCTCGCTCTACATTTGCGTATGGCTTGTGGCAAATATGAAATGTTTAAATGACTCCTTTTTTTAAATGTCTTATTGCTGGGACAAATCTTGACTACAGATGGGCTCGCCGCCACTGGCAAGCAGTTATGGGGGGCGGACAAATATATTTGCCCAGGGACACTGGCTGTGCTGACACTAATCGAGATGTGTTGACACAGGTATGGGTGGACACGGGCACGGGCCACCATACGTGATCCCGCCGGCGAGCCAGTTCCAGGTGCAGGGCGTGCCACAGCTCGAGGAGTTGGAACGCGCGCTCGCCAAGAAGAACCTCAAGGATCCCTGGATCAGGTACGCAGCACGCACTGTTCCGGCCTGGATCTTAAATATAACACTGAATACGTAATTAGTAGTTAAACACTGGTGTACAGTAATTAATTAATCTGAACTATTATGAAACTGTAACAGAAGTGTGTCTGTACATTGAAGATATTTACATGAAAAAGATTATGATATGGTTTTTAGGTATCCCGGACTCCAAATCAACCTTTTTTAGAATTTTTGCCTGTCTGTTTGTTTCTATGTTTGTTTGTATGTTTGTAACAGCATCACGCAAAAACTACTGAACCGATTTTGATGAAACTTTTTTTGTTTGATAGCTTATGATCTGACTTAAAATCTGGTATTTAATTTGTGCGGACGAAGTCGCAGGTAAACTCTACTAAACGTCTCGCACGGCCATCTTATCCGTGTGTACACGATGTATTCAATGATGTGACTTGAACTTTATAAAAAAAGGGTGAAATTTTTACAATGCCATCTTCAGTGTTTTATTTTGGAACAGCTGTTACTAATTATCATAAATATGTTATTCAATATGTATATGTACATTAAGACATTAACAATATTACAGGAACACTACAAATCTATTTCTATAGTGCGTCCAAGATAGCTCTGTGATTATGGCAGATAGTTTTAGAGCAATTATTATTTTGTCTTTAACCTTATGTAATTTTATTGTATTATAAAGTTTAGAAGGCTTAGACAGCTTTAAAAGTACTATAAAATCTCTAAAACCGCCTGTCAAAATCATGGAACTATCTTGGTTGCACTATAATATATAGACATTTATAAATTATAACAGGCGCACACAGTATTTGCTGTAAAAAACATAACCATCCTTGTGGCACAGTCGGGTAATAAATATGCTAATGAATATATTCTTTTACATCTAGCTAGGCTAGGTCTAGCCAGATGTACTTCTATTATAAATACCTACGCCTCATTCCAAATAACCATAATTAATATTTAGGGTACTTCCCCTCTGGCCATAGCCTTTTTTTTAATTATTGTATCTGGCTTTCTATGAATTTAAATAAACAAGTATTATTGTTGTATATTTTTAATTTTGTATTTGTAAATTAATGGCGTTTTGCTTGTGACCAGCACTGCATCTCTGCCAATGTCAAGTAGTTTGTGGAAGTATCTATCTCGAGGATTGTTTTATGAGCATAAACTCTTTTGAGAAGAGATTTGTGGAGCCTCGTAGCAAGCTCAAACGCAAACTGCGTGATTACCATGTGAATGACAAAACCGTTCGTGGCCAAACTTGCAAGGTGACTGCTACTTTAATTTTACATTATTTTATTTCAAGCACTAGTTTTTCCGCGACTTCGTCCGCACAGGTTCCCGACATCGAAGCGAGATAAATATTATACCAGATTTTAAGTCTAATTATAAGCTTTCAAACACAAAAAGTATACGAAGTAAAGTTAGGTTAATTAGTAATGGTAGTTAAGTAGGATATGTGAAAAATAGGATTCTTCAAAGCATCATATATCATGAAGTAACAGTAGGAGTATGATCCGCTCCGAGATTTTATGCAATCCCAATGGCCAAAATTCCCTCGTTTTTCCACTTCGCAGTCTCGCTCGGCTTCAGTGGTCAGGCAGTATAAAGTTGGACTTCCGATGCTAGCGGCTCGCGGCCGACGGCCGATGCGGCTATACTAGTTACTATGAAAACGTACGGCGCCGCTTCCGATGCCAGCGGCTGACGCGTGCGTCAGACGCGCGCGACCGATGCGATAAACATATGCCATATGACAGAACCACACGTCAGACGCGCGCGTCAGTCGCATCGGAAGTGCACCTTAAGGACGTGTTCGTAGTCGACCGATCAAACGTAGGCTGGCGTGCGCAATTTAATTTTGTTACTCTTTTAGTGCAGGGACACACCTGCTTAACGTTCGGAGCCGAACTATCGGTTGAATACGCGTGCAATGCTTTTCCCTATACCGGCGACACACCAGTACGCGCCATTTTTCCTAGAAGACGGCGTATTCAATCGAACGTACGGCGCCGACTTAGTTCGGATACTTTATAGTGCGGACCCGACGTCCATCAGTCGCTAGTCGGTGAGTCAATGACTACACCTACAGTGTACTATAATGTATGTTTGTGACGCAGGAACGAGGCGTGGCGGTACCACCCCGGGTTCGGCACGAAGTGGCAGCGCGCGCGCAAGGTGTTCTTCCGCGGCCTGCCGCTCGGCGCCGCGCTCACCGCCATAGTGGTCGGCGCCGACACCCTGATGAAGAAGACCGGCGGCGGCGACCACGCCGCGGACGCACACCACTGAACTGTCTCTGTGCTAGATCCATGTTACTTAGATAATACAAATATCTTTATTTATGTTGCTATTTTTATTGTTTGACATTATACTGGTCGTCTAATTACTTTAAAGTTTGATCTTCACTCGATTGATCACATGTGTTTCATGTACAGTCACCATCAGATATATCGTAGCAAACAAGTTGGTCAAATATTTCTAAGCAGTTCTATTTTTCAATAAATTCTTTACAGATAACCATATATACTTGAACGCTTAGATCATCAAATTTATCTACGCAGCCAGGGTGATCATAAATATCTGAGCAGTTAAGGAAAAAAGACCATATTCATACTTATAGTTGAAAATAAGTTGTTCCGATGTTTATGACAAAATACACGTTTCGATATAATTGGTAACATTTACTGTAAATAATTTATTGAAAATTAGCACTGCTCAGAAATATTTGAATACCTAGTATGCTACGATATATCTGATGAGGACTGTACATGTAGCAGATTGCCAACAGATGGCGCTACCGGTCTCTTTGGCAAAAATACGACATTGAAATCCCGTAAGCTGCTACACTAAGGTTCACAATCGCTCGCAAGACACACATAGCGCAAGAACAATGATCACAAGACTCCAAGGCTACGACAAACATCAGCAGGACCACGGCCGGTCCCCAGGCATCACACCTAGCTTGGCGGAAGTACTTCCCTTTTCAATGGAGCAACCTTCCACCTTTGTACCTCTATATACATATATAGCTCAGAACTTAACTGCGTTTGCGAATCGTATGTGATTCAAGAGACATTTTACTGACAATAGTTTACCTATGCACATTATTTATGAGGTTATTCAATCTTGAACTTTAACTTAATAAAAGAAAGGGCCAAAGAGTTCAATCCGCTGGAAGAGAGCATCGCAGGACCGGTCGTTGTGGCGATCCTTGTGGGAGGCCAATATCCAGCAGTGGACGTCCCTCGGCTGAGATGATGGTGATGAAAGAATGAAACGAAAAGAATAGTCCGATCCGGATGTGCGTATGGATTGAGGAGCCACATTTGCTATTGAAAAAAGGATTCTATGCCTATTTTGTAGGAAATTAGTAGATTTTGTAGCAAAAGTATAGAGAAGTTACATGAACAAAAAGGTGGCTCCTCACACCAGATGTATCTGCTACAAATTCCAGAATTGGGCCTACAAAATCTACAAATTTCCTACTAAATAGGCATATAATCCTTTTTTCAATAGCAAATGTGGCTCCTCAATCCATACGCACATCGATCCGGCAGCTTTACAGAATTTAGAAGCTCAAATTAAAAGATACAAATCGGATTTAATATTCTTTAATGAACACTCAAGTCTTAAAACTAACAGTCACAGAGTGACGCACAGCACTGTATGTTATGTACACATTCACTGATCACTCGGCAGCGGTCTGACGGAATGTTATACTGGGTAAATTTTATATCACTGCTGATAACTTTACCATGTATTCTACTCATCAAACTGAACAACTTTCTCTATGGAAAAAAAAATCTTCTTTTTCATACAAAACTGCTGTATATAGGGTCCTTCTTATTATGCTGACACTTTTTTAAGATGATGATCAGACCATCAAACTGAACAACTTTCTCTACCAAGATCGCAATTGCAAAAAAAAAAATCTGCTGTAGGTACCATACTAAACTGATCTTACTCGAGCCAAATGTATGTGACAGCAGATTTTTTTTTGTGATTTCAATGTTGGTCCCATAGAGAAAGTTGTTCAGTTTGATGGTCTGATCATCCTCTTAAAAAACTGTCAGCATATTAAGTTGGACCCTTTATAGGTATTCGACTCGAATGTACCTATGGGACAGCAGTTTTTTTTAGTGGCTGAAAGTTGTTCAGTTTGATGAGTTGATTACATGGTAAAGTTATCCGCAGTGATATAAACTTGACCGTGTATAGTAGAGTTCTCGCGGGCGATGAATGATGGGAGACGCGGAGGTCAGGTGGCCATGACCAGCAGACAGGGGAGGTGCGGGGCTCAGGTGGAGCGCGGCTTCAGGTCGTCGAAGCACGGCCGCAGGTAGATGAAGTTCTTCTTGGCAGGGTTGAAGTGCTCGTGACCCTGTTTGGGTTAGATACATTGTAAATTACAGTTTACATTTACACACAGGGTCCTTAATATGCTGACACTTTTTTAGGGGAGGTTCAGGCCATCAAACTGAAACTCTCTATGGGACCAACATCGAAATCGCGAAAAAAAACAGATGTCCCATACATTTGGCTCAAGTAGGTTTGCAGTTTTGCATGGAATATCCGATTTCGATCGTCCCATAGAGAAAGTTGTTCAGATTGATGGTCTGATCATACCCTTAAAAACGTGTCAGCATATTAAGAAGGACCCTGTATAAATCTTACTAGTTATGTTAAGCAAAAGTTTTGGCCTGTGGAAACTCAATATCCAAGATCATCTCTCGCTCGCTTATTAATTTCTTCTGAACTACGAATAAATACATGAAGCGAGGAGGCAATTGAAGCGGTCACCCTTCCAAAGATATAATACAAATATAAATAACTAGAGTTTACCCGCGACTTCGTCCGCAAAAATTATATACCAGATTTTAAGTCAGATCATAAGCTATGAAAGAAAAAAATTTCATCAAAATCGGTTCAGTAGTTTTTGCGTGATGCCGTTTATAACATGCAAACAGACAAAAATGATAAAAAAGTTGATTTGGAGTCCGGGATATATCTAAAAACCATATCTTAATCTTTTTCATGTAAATATCTTCAATGTACAGACACACTTCTGTTACACAGTTTTATAATAGTTAAGACGCTCACAGGACATTACAAGGTAATTATCACAAGTAAGCTAGCTTTTTATTTTGAAAACTATACAACAACGGCACAAACATATAACATTCACAACCAACTCAGAGTTGCCCCGGTTTGGCAGTCCACATCGCTTCACTTATACATATATGTTTCTAATGATTAGTTGGTTTGTAAAGCAGTGTATAGTGCATACCTTGGACCAGTCGTAGCCGACGGCGTACGCGAATATCTGTCCGGTGTGGTTGAAGGCGCACTTGGTGAGGGGCTGGTCGAGCGGCTCGGAGGACTTGAGCTTGGTGCGCGCGTCCTTGTCCCAGAACGAGTAGGAGCCGTCCGAGCCCACCGTCGCGAGCGTGCCGTGCACCGGGTGGAACGCTATGTCGTTCACCGCGTATATGTCCTGCGCGTGTATAGTACAGTTCAGTTCATTCTGTTACTGGCAACCATTGACGCACGGAATTTGACTAAGTATTATAAGGACTAGCCTTGCGTTAGCATTTCCCCTCTGCCACGGTATAAGCACAATTGATTTTGTGCATTTACATTCAATTTTACACCTTATCACTGAACGAGACAGCCTATAATTGCGAAATAATAACTTTGAACTTAGAACGTTTGGGGTTCACACGAGACTACTTTTCATGATTTTTAACATTCAAAATTAGAAACTAAAGTTATGGGGAATAAAATCCAAAGTTGCGGATTTCATGTTACCTCGCCCCCCGCAAAAAGTGGCAAAAATGTTTGTTAGTAGAATTACACGCGTAACCAGTCCTCATATAAATAGCCAAAGCGCACGGACAACGGGTCTTATACAAAAGTGTCCCAGACTAACCAACATAAACGTTGAAACTGAAGACATTCTTTTTTCAATTTGCTTGAATAATTTTTAAAAATTCATACACGGCATATAGACGTGTAGTCGGTCGGTCAAACGAAGACTGGCGCGTGATTGTTACTCTTTTGGTTCGGACGCTTTTGAGCGCGAACCCGACGTCTAGTAGTTAGTAAGTCAATGCTGGGAGCACCAGAAAAACAACTTCATATGAGCTCGCGGCAGCCTACACCCTACATACATGGGTAAGCGATGTTTATATCAAACTGCTGATCATTCTTGTACGTGAATGTTCACGTAGTCGCGGCAAGCGCGGTTTTCACTCTCCAAGAAGGTTCGCATGAGGGTTCCGTAGCCATTGTATAAGTAGACTATGAAGAAAAGTAATCAACTTGTTTATCTCACCTAATTAATAGTTAGATTACAACAATAATATTGGATTTATTTTAATGTCATTTACCCTAAGACAGTTTTAAGATTTATATTGGCTATGTGCACGACACTAGCGCCCGTAACGGTGTCGGACCGCCGTGAATTATTTCAAGTAACATGTTAGTTACAAGTTTGTTATTTTTATAATGAAATAATGTAAAAACTAAAGAAATTGGATGCTCTGAGGTTTCAGAACATCTCTGACTACCCCCTCGGGGAATATAGTCGTGAGTATATACATATACTAAAAACATTTTCAACAATCGATATTAACAGTTTTTAAATATCTATTTGCTAGAATCCACGATATTTGCAGTCCTAATTTCCGTACAAACTTTTATCCCGGTTTTCACACCTTTGGAGATAAAATGTCAAAAAACCCTTTTTAGTGAGCACCTAGATGCCAATAGAAACTTCCATGCCAAATTTTAAGTTTGTAGTCTTTACAGTTTTGGAGATTTCGAGTTAGTATGTAGATATGCATAGATTCAAGCATATTTTACACAGCTTTACCAACAAAAGTACACATTTCTGCTACCCCGGGCGCTGCGATCGATTTGTCAGTTCCCATCACCACTTCGCACATAGCCAATAAATCTAAAGAAGTTATTATTTGGGAAAATTGCCTGTAAGTGGAACTACACAATAGGACACATATCTCTTTATCATAAACCAACGTGATACAGACCTGGTAGCCGCCGGTGGTGCCCGCGGAGCGATGGCACTTGAAGGTGAAGTTGTCCTTGGGGTTGGTGGGGTTGACGTACTGTATGGCGACGCGGCCCTCGACGCTGCCGAGCGCGAAGCCGGTCGGCTGCTTGGTCTTCTTGTCGCGGAACACGGCCACGCAGCGGTGCTGGTGCTTGAGCGGCGACTCTATGCGCTTATACTCGCCCGGCTTGCCCTCCAGCGTGTAGAGGCAGATGCCGCGGTCCGCCGTGCCCACCACCGCCATCGGGTACTCCTGACGCACAAGTTACGACATACAGAACACACGGTAACCATGTCTATGAGGCGATTTCATTAAAAAAAAGTTTGAAGATATTCGAAGGATGGCGTTATAATCGTGCCAATTTAGCTGTCAGATCGAAAGTGTTATGTGTTTTTCTCGATTCCCTAATTTTAGGGAGCAACTTTTTGATTTATTAATAAGATTATTATGGTTATAATAAAAAGACTTTTTGATACTTCACACTTTTGTGCATTTGTTCGTTTATGTACAGCAAACGACAATTTTCGGTGCTATTGCGTATTTATTGGTAGTGAAAAATTTTCCATTGGCAACACCACCACTATCAAACGTCATTTGAATGATGCAAACCATAGACAAACAGCACTTTTTACTGTCAATGTGAATCAAATGTGAATAGTATAAAATAATAAACACAGATCAAAGAGCATAAAAGGCAGTACGTCAAAACGAAGGAGGCCTATATCCTGCAATAGTTAGAGACTCGGTAACGAGTAGGTACGTAATAGTAGGGTAGTAACCACAGGTCCGTCACTTCATCAACGTTTTGGATTTGACATGATGACGGACGCACATGCGCACTTGGTGCAAATTGTCTTTGACGTATGTGTAGAGTTGACTTACCACGCATCGTATGAACATCATCTACATTTCATTACTATTAGTGACTAATGATGGTAAACGAGTAGGAAGTATACTCACGACGTCGGCGCAGTAGCAGCGCTCGCTCAAGTTCATGGCCATGATGGGCGACGAGCTGCGCGTGTCCCAGAACTGACAACATTTACAAACAATAATGATTAAATAGATCGACAGGATGGTGTGTTGTGTAGGTGTTAATGTGGATGTAGCATACCTTGAGGGTCTTGTCCCAGGAGGAGGTCATGAGGCAGGTGTAGCTGGACGCCTTCACCCACTGGCACGTGCGCACCGGCGCCTCGTGCGCCGCCACCTGCGCGGAACCGACCATATTATATTACAGTACCCACAGTGAGGTGAGGTGACGGCTGCCGCCTGCTGGTCTATCTAGCGAGTGAACTATTACAAGGATTTCCAGAAGGATTTGATTACTCAAGGTCACAGATTAAAATAAGTTACTACGTATGAGGTAGCCAAGGGAGGGTAAGGCCTAAATCAGTATATCATGATAATGAAAGAAATAATTTATGATATGGTACATTGAAGTGCTCGTTGGCGTAGTGGAACTTCGGTATTGGAAACGATCACGTCTGGTCCGGTCTTTGGATGGGTGACCGTTTAGTGGTATTTCATCTAAAGCGTTTCCGTGCTTCGGAAGGCATGTAAAGCTGGTCTCGGATAGGTATTTCAGATGGTGTTGTAACTATTAGTTAAGCCAGGTCAGAGGCCTATTAAGGCGGATTGAAAACTCTCTGACATCCTCGTAACAGCAACATGCATTGGGCCCCCTCCACCTCCACTTCCCTCTCACCCTTATTCGTGATAGGAGGCCTTTGCCCTGCAGTGGGATTCTACAGGCTATAACTTACTTTTTATTAACGTACAAAAGGTCTTATAGGCTAGTTATATTGATCAAAATGAATCCTGTAAGGGCACTACAATATTAAGGTAGGTAAACATTATTAAGGGAAACACTAAACAAAAATATGAACATAGGCATCACACACACATCACATTTATTTAGTTTTTAAATAAGGCATGCAAATGAGTTGCAATATACTCCACATACGGGTAACAAGAAGATAAGAATGAATTGCAATAATTTTTTTAAAGGTAATGAAATTAAAGACTTAATAATTTTTAAAAGAGTTGCATGCATGCATATATATGCTCACGACTATATTCCCTGAGGGGGTAGTCAGAGATATTCTGAAACCACAGAACATCCACGTTTCACTAGTACCGAAATACTGTCCAGTGTTATGGGGTGTGAGCTCGTCGCCAATTGTAATGGACAGTGGGTACAATACATGCCTCAAAATTGAAGCATGCAGGTTTCCTCACGATGTTTTCCTTCACCGAAAAGCCTGTGGTGTTACAAATCGTACATAAATTCAGAAAAACTCATTGGTACAAGTTGGCATGGACGGGGATCGAACCATCGCCTCCCCCGCCTCGCATCGACCACCACGGCTTTTAAAAGAGTTTACCAGGCAATATCAGGCAATTTGTTCCACTACTCGTGAACATATAGTTGGGGTTAAAATGTTTCTGGGGGTTGCTGGTTCCTAATGAACCATCCATTTAAGGGAGTGACCTTTGAGATTATAGTTTTGGATCATCCTGTATAGACGTACACAATACGCACCTGTACGGTCTGGTTGGCGGCGAGGTCCCAGCACTTGACACTCTTGTCTGTCGACGCCATGAACACCTTGGAGCCGTCCTGCAGATCACATTGTTGCACTATTATTCAATACTACATATATCACATTTAAAAATCAAAATACCACAGGGCAATCTACTGGGAGTGTTACAGTTAATTAACACTCGGTTGCGGAAACGCTCATTAGAGTTAATCCTCCATTAAATCTCTTGCTCACTTTTTGTCTTGTTGACGTAGTAAAAGCTAGCAAGAGATTTAACTGAGGATTAACTTTAATGAGCGTTTCTGCAACTGGGTGTAAGACAGTTTAATTTGGATGCATCACTTGGTGCATACCAAGCAAGCCAACATTAACTTGTCGTATGCCGGGAAATACAGACACTATAGAACTCAATATTCAATATCTCAATACAATAAATTGTAACTCAATAGAATCAATTGTTTTCATCGCGCAGATCCGCGTACTGGCTGCCGAGAGGTTAATATATGTTACAATTTTCGCTGAATGTCCATAAAGCAAAAAAACTTAGAAAAAGTGAAGGACAGATTGCAAAATATTAAAGGTGATAAAGAAAATATCATCAATCTGATAGATCTGTTGTCTCCTACCGTACCGTAATGGTAGACGGTTGTAAACTTATATAAATGTAACTAACATCGTGCCAGGCCACATCCAGTATAGGTCCGTCCATTCCCTGCACTGCCTTCGGCACCGTCTTCCCAGTTGACTCCACCTCCCAACATCGCACCTGCAGTATTCAATAACAACAATCACAACTGAAACAGAGCCTCGTCAGTATTATGTAAAACAATAATAAAATATTCAAGTAACAAAGACGAAGAAGAGTTATACTCCATTTCAAATAGCAACGAAATTTTAAGGCTATTTTGAATTACAGAAACAGATTTGAAACACTTCCTCTCACTTATTCTTAGAACAGCTTTAGTAGCGTCCAAGATATGTCGGATAGTATATCTATCTGATAAATATTTGCAAATCAGAATTGGCCAGAAAGCTATACAGATACAGGAATCTGAAAATCTTTTCGTCCTTATTTGAAATGAAGTATAGTTAGTTAATAGGGTATGTCGTCGTTTAGAGTCCATAGTTGAAATGTGTCATTGCTGCACTGTTCCACTCAAGATTAGGCAGCAAAGAGTCATATACACACAGTCCAAACTACACGAGATCATGGCCAGAATGCTGTTGGGGCACCCTGTGCACCTGGGACGCACATCTCTTATGCCGGGGACACACTAACGGGAAATAAAGGTCAATCATAGTGATAATTCAACGGCATTTCCCGTTAATGTGGCCCCGGCGTTAGGCATTGTGGCATTAAAAGCAATTAGTTTGTGATTCAGCGTCATCTCTGATGTGCTACAGGAACGGAGCAAGCCTCAGCACTCTCAATGCATTATATTGAATACATTGACTTACCAACTATTGGACGTAGGGTCTGCGCTCAAAAGTATCCAAACCAAAAGAGATACAAATCACAAAAATAGTAACAATTACACGCCAGTCTTAGTTTGATTGACGGACTACGCGCACGTCTTCATGCCGTGCTGCTGTGCTGTAAGAATTTGTAAAGTCTAAGCAAGAAACTTAAAATTAATGTCAGTTTCAGATTGGTTTCAGTGTTTTTAGTTGGTGTATATTACTAACACGTTTATGTAGGTTAGTCTGGGACATTATTTTCGAGAATTTTGTATTAGACCCGGCATCCATAACTTAGTAAGTCAATGCACGCAGCCATTAGCTTCCTCAGTCCATAATGCATGTATAGTAGGCTATGTTACCCTGCAGTCCCAGCTGCCGGCGACGAGGAAGGTCTGTGGGATGGAGGGCGGCGAGAACTCGAGCGCGGAGACCGTGTCGTCCGGCGGCGAAGACACCTCCAGGTCCTTGTTCGGGTTCGCGCCGCCGCCGCCCAGCTGGTTAAACATCGCGCCGGCTTACACTCACCGCCTCTCACTGCACTCTGTCTGTTAACACGTTGATGATATTAACTTATCGTTCTGATTAGTTGCAATTACAATGAATTTATTTATATTATAACAATTTCGCAACGAAACTTTGTTTTTAAAGAAGTTTATAGGTTATGATTTTTTTTTAAAGATGTTTACAAATTTTAGGGCATTAGGTTATTGTTTTTTTGACATTGCTTTGCCACTTTTATTAAATTAAATTAAATATAAAGTTGTTTATATAACTATGAGATAATTTCGCTAAACGGCAAAAAGTAAAAAAAATAGATTCCGTTCATTATACTATATGATTATTAGTCCGACTCAAATACAAAATAAAAGATCAATAAATAAATGAATAACATAAAACTGAATTGTGTGGTTCACCTCTATCAAACTGTCACACAGATTTAAAAACAAACAGCTGATTGTTGATGATCTGTCAAGAATTATTTGCATTCTGCAAATATTGCGATTTATATTTTTGATCATATTTTGACTTTATTTTGACCTAGTTTAGCATTTTTATATAGAAATATTATTTTATAATTTACACAGCAATCAGTCAATCACATAAACTGAAATATTCGCCGAGTCAGTCGCCCTACCTATCAGTCGGAAGACTATCATCGAAGCCGCAGGATCTTCGGAACGAAGCGGTCGAGCGGTGATCGTGGCGGTGGCGGTGGAGAAGCTTCGTCGAGATGAGCACAGTGGAGTACGTGCAGATAAAGGAGCTGAAGCCGGGCATGAAGAACATAAACGCGGTGTTCATAGTGCTGGAGGTGGGCGCGGCGACGCTGACGAAGGAGGCGCGCGAGGTGCGCACGCTGCGGGTCGCGGACGCGAGCGCGAGCGTCAACCTCTCGGTTTGGGACGCGCCCGGCGCCGCGCTGCAGCCCGGCGACATCGTGCGCCTCACGCGCGGCTACGCGGCGCTCTGGCGCGCCGCCCTCACGCTCTACTCCGGCAAGTCCGGCGACATACAGAAGGTCGGCGAGTTCTGCATGCTGTTCAACGAACAGGTGACTACTATACCGACTTAAACTCTCAAGGGGGGTCAGGATGGACACTGTCAGCTGATAGCTGTTATTTCATACGAATGGGAAAAAAATTTAAAAGATGAATTAAATTAAGCATTTGCAATACTGAGGAGTACGAGCGAGACAGGCGTTTATTTAAAAGGGTTGAGACGCATGGCCCATCGTTGCGTAGATGACAGAAGGCTTCCCATACTAAATGTCATTTTTGTATGAGCCCGCTGTCGGTCGCCATCGGGTAATGTGTTTCAACCCTAAGAGGTACCATGATCCAACCAGAAGGGTTGAGATAAAGACTCAGTGGGAGTCAGCCAGTCAACGAGTTAACCAGTTGTTAGTTTAGAAATTACTAGAGTTAACCCGCAATTTCGTTTTCACAAATAATATACCAGATTTTAGGTCAGATCATAAGCTATCAAACAAAAAAGTTTCATCAAAATCAGTTCAGTAGTTTTTGCGTGATTCTGCTACAAACATACAAACAAACAGACACAAAAATTCTAAAAAAGGTTGATTTGGTTTTTAGGTATCCCAACCTAAAAACCATATTGTAATCTTTTTCATGTAAATATCTTCAATGTAAAGACACACTTTAGTTACAGTTTTATAATAGTTAAGATACATGTCAGAGAGTGTGTGTATTTATTTAATGATAACACATAACATAACACTCATATCGAATCGAGGGGTAGTTTTTAGACGTGTCATACCAACAATGTTATCAGTGCTGCTATGTTCTATTCATTGTCATTTGTACTGGTGAACGTTGCAGGTGAACATGAGTGAGCCGCAGCCGACTCCGCCGCCGCCCCCGCCCGGCGCCGCGACGCCCCCCGAGCGCACCAACGGCGCACATCCCGGGCCCCGCGCCGCCCTCCCCGGCGCGCCCGCCGCCCCCGCGCCCGCGCCCTCGCCCGGGGGCGCCGCGGCTTCGGGGCCGGGGGGCGCCAACAAGGAGCGGTACGGGGGCGGCGGTGGGGGTGGGGGCGACAAGCACGCGCACAAGACGTACGTGCGCGGCCGCGGTCACCAGCGCAACAACAACCGCCGGTAACATC